>CAUYRT010096981.1:0-55864 GCA_963574885.1 Lepilemur ruficaudatus
TTTGGGTTACCTTTTTTTTATTTTTTTAGAGACAGAGTCTTGCTCTGTCAGCCTGGGTAGAGTGCAGTGGCATGATCATAGCTTACTGCAACCTCAAACTCCTAGACTCAAGCAATCCTCCTGCCTCAGCCTGCAGAGTAACCGGAACTACAGCCATGTACTATCATGCCTAGCTAATTTTTTTTGTTTTTGGTAGAGACAGGGTCTCGCTCTTGCTCAGGCTGGTCTCAAACTCCTGACCTCAAGCTATCCTCCTGCCTCAGCCTCCCAGAGTGCTAGAATTATAGGTGTGAGCCACTGCACCCAGCCTTGAGTTACTTTAATGTGGAATGTCTGTTTATATCATTTGCCTATTTGGTGTGTGTATTTTAATCAATTGGCATATTCTGGCTATCTTTGTTGCTAACCATATTTTGCAAAAATTTTTCTTAGTGGTTTATTTTTAACCTTTTTTGTGCCTTTTGCCATGCAGAAATTTTAAATGCAAATGCCAAATTTACGAATCTTTTAACAATTATGAATTTTAAGCTTTTTATGCAATCTCTTATCCAATGTCATAAACATATTTTCCTATATTTTTTCTTTTAATCCTTCTGTTTTTACGTTTAGTTGTTCAATTACTCTGAAATTAATTTTTGCAGATAGTGTAAGATATTGGTCTTAAGATTTTTTATGACTAGTTATTATTCTTGAATAATCTAGAATTTTAAAAAGTATTTATTTTTATATTTTCTTTAGTGACTCTTCATCAGATTTTCTTTTTAGAGTAACATTTGACTGGGTTTAATTATAGATCAGAAAGCTAATTTATTATCAACCAATCATGTTTCCTTTTCTTTTGAAAATTATTGCCTTAGAATGGTTAATCTTATATGTCATGTAGTAGTAAAATGGTTATACAGACATATAATTACCTATAAAATGAATTCTCTTAGGTTTATGCAGAAATTATGGCAGTTCTAAAGCACGACGATCAGCATACCATAAGTACCCAAGACAGTGCATCTGATCTGTGTCAACTCAGTACACAGACTGTGTTCTCCATGCTTGACCATCTCACACAATGGGCAAGGCACAAATTTCAGGCACTGAAGGCCGAGAAATTTCCGCAGAGCAAATCAAACAGAGATAAGGTAGACTCAATAGGTAAGTTATAACTTCTGGTTTTTTTTATTCTTTTTACTATTTACCAATTAGCTCCTTTTTGTGTCAATTCTATAATGTAAGCATTAACTTTAAAAATACTTTTTTGTATGTTTTTTTGAATGAGTAATAGTGAGGGGCTTTTCACACTATTGACTGCAGTGAATGTATAGTTATACGATCTCTCTCTTCTTACTCTCAACTTGGACAAGACATATATCTAATTTTTCTTTGTATAGAATGGGGTTAATAATATCTCCATTAGAAATTGTTATATTAAATGAGATCATGCATATATAAATTATAAAGTGTGAAATAAGTGAGATGTTGTTAATATTGTTATTAACTTACCCTTCCCTGTTAACTCATTTACTCCATGTCCCCTCAGTATATTGTGTGTGTGTGTGTGTGTGTATGTGGTCTAAATGTTTGTTGTCCTTTTTCACTTGTGAAATATTCTTTGTAATCTTTTTCACATTTAACTTCTAAATTTCTAAAGAGATTTTAATTTCATTTATTTCATGGCCTATAGAGAAGCTATTTTTTTTCCCCTGTCTCAGGTAGTGTTTGATATCTAGCAGGCTCTCCAGACATACTTACTATATGTTACTACACTACATCCTGCTATACCTACTATTGTGCTATTTTTATATGTGCTATTACAGCTTCCACTAATATGACTAAAAGAAGAATCTTATTAGAGTTAGCACAGGCACCTGCTAATTTGCTCCTATGATACAGGCATTTGGTGAGAAGAATTGTATTCATCGCACACTAATAATGGATACTCTTACTGTCTTTGAACCTTTTTTTTTCCATTCTTACAGTAAGAAGGATTATAATATTCTTGTTTCTTTATACCTCAGCTGTTCTCACGGACATCACGTTTTCCCCCTAGGCTTTGAGACTAATTGAAAAAATTGACTGTCTAAACAATCCTTAAAGACGCTTTCACTTACACAGTTATCAATTTATAAGCATCTCCCTCTTATTGTCCATATACCTGTGAAGGCATATACAGTTCTGTTGTTAAGCACAATAGTTTGTTTTTCTAAAATTTTACTATTATACTATTACCTCGTTAGGAGAATTTTTTCCTCTGGAATATTGGCAAATAATATATTTTCCATTAATTTAACAATTAAATGTTCCTGTTTCTGCATGTGAAAATGGTAGTGTAAAACTAAACACTAACTCTGTTGTTACCATTTTCACTAACACTGCAATTAAATTTCTAGCTTTTAAGAATGACATTTGTAATAGTTCAAAAGTATAATAACGTTAACATTTCTCATAATTTGAAATTATCTACAAATTTTAATGGAAATAAGGAACTTATTTTAAATATAATGTCCTTTAAATATACTATCTTGATTATTTAAATTTTGAAGAAATTTATTTCTGTCTTGTTTTCTACATGCTTTTATGAATCATTATTAAAATGTAAAAGTTTTAAATAAGAATTCATAAACTAGACCGTCCTCATTTAGAAGTTTTCAATGTATGTCTATTTGTAGACTCTTGAAAAATTATCTAAAGTACTTGCGTTTTTACTTTGAAGGCACTTCCATTTCCATTGTAAGACATAAATTGAAAACCTCTTTATGGGTGTTGTATAGCAACACAAGAAAAGATAGGTTGATAACAAAGAATTCTAAACTTTAAAATAAAAAAGGCTATTTCCATAGTTCTACTATTTCCGTTCTAAATAGCTACATTATATCAGTAATGTCATCGATCAAAACTCATCTTGTATCTTTCGTGTCATCTTTATATCTTTTCAACATTTAATAATAGATTTACATTTAATCCTCACAACAACATTGTAAAGAAGGCAAGACAGATACTAATATTTCCCTTTTATAGATAAAGAAACAGAAGTTCAATAAGTTCCATGACCGTCCAAAGTAAACTAAGTAATAATGTAGAGTTGGAGCAAGACTTTCTGAGCAATCATTGTTATTAGTTATATCCTAAATATGATATCCTAATACATTTAGATTAATCTATTTAGTGAAGTAAATTGAACTTAAATACTTAAATTAAAATTTTAAAAATTTCATCTTATAATTCTTTAATTACTCAATTTTTTTTTTATAATCTAGTATCTACTGTGGATTATGAAGACTATCAAAGTGTAACTCGTTTTCTAGACCTCATACCTCAGGATACTCTGGCAGTAGCTTCCTTTCGCTCCAGAGCATACACACGAGCTGTAATGCACTTTGAATCATTTATTACAGAAAAGAAGCAAAATATTCAAGAACATCTTGGATTTTTACAGGTTTGAAATTAATATAGTGAATTTAATAATGAAAATTAATATTGTCAGTCTTTTGTGATTATATTCATTTTATTGAGCATTTTATTGAGTGTTTAAGATGCTATGCTAGGCACTGGGTATTTGTAAGTTCTTTAGAACCTTATAGATTAGTGGCAAGAGATAAACATTAATTTGGTATAATACCTTAAGTATAGTGGCAGTGATGTAGATGTGCCCTGAGGAAAGACACTTAACTCATCCTCTATGTGAGGCAGTGGGAGATAGGAGTGGGTGAACCAGGGGTCAGGAGTGGCTTCTGACATGATATCATAAAGAATGAGTGATAGTTGGGAGGCAAGACATTCTAAGCAGAGGCATCCCTGTGGAGTTGGGAAAGAACAGGTATATGCTAAAGAGTTTTGGAATGGCAAAGGAAAGAGAGATTTGGATAGAGGAAAGATCACAAATCACAGAGGACTTTTTAAGTTGCTGAAGCTTCTTAGAGGATGTGAAGTAGGAAAGTGTTACGGTTATAATGGCATTTTAGCTAAATGCCTGTGACAGTTGTGGAGGAAGAGTTTGAAAAGGCTGTAATTCAAGGAATTACTACTCTCTTTGTGAGAAGTGTGGGCCTGAATTTAGAGGTGGGTAAGTGAGGGGATGCACTGATTATATCAGGTATTAGGGACGATAATTCTGGTGAAATAATCATTTAGGTCATGTTTTGACTTTGTAGGGAAGAAAAGAAAGTAAGGGCAAATGAGGATAATACAATGACATTAAATAAGAGATGAAGATTGGTAGGCTTTTCAGATCAAAAAGCGAAGTGTGGTAAAAGAACTGTAAAATTAGTAGCTTATAGTCTTAGGATGAATATTAGCCCTTTCCTGTCTTTGTCTTTCTCCTTATCTAGCTTTGAGTCTATGGTTCACTGTTAAAATGTTTTCCTTAGCAGAATGTTCAACTCCCTTGACTTTCTCCCATTGTGTTCTCACTTTGTCAAACGTCAGCCATGTAAGCAGCTGAACATTGCTGAAGAAAAATTTCACAGTGGGCTTTTATGACTGGTTTTACTTTAAGTTCATGATCTCAAGCATCTTTAACACTGCAGGACTCCAGTGCTGCCGTCAGTCCTGCTATGTTTCTCTAGTAAGCCTACTTTCCCACTTGCCAGGATGACCGTCTCTTACCTTTTCTTCGTTTCCCTGCTTCTACCTCATTCTCAGCTAAGGATCTTGCTTTATCATTCATTAGGAAAATAGAAGCCAAATGTCTACCAAATCTGCAAATGCACAGCATCTGCACCATATTCTTTTCTTCCCTTCTGTTATTCCTAAGGAAGTCTCCCTTCCTGTCAAAATTCAGTCTTTCTACTTATATTCTGAATTTCAAGGATTTAACTCCTTCAAATATTCCTTCTTTCTCTAGTAACATTAATTTTTCTTCCTAAACCAGAATATATTGAACATATAGACATGCACTGATATCTCCTATCTTAATTTTTTATAATTCCCTTGATCTTAAATTCTCCTTCAGATACTTCACATCTCTCTGTTTCACAGCCAGTTTTTGAAAGAAGTGTCTGTCATCTCTATACTATATTCACTTTATTGTTTCTCATTCACTCTTTGCCCATTCCAACAAGACTTCTCTTTGTCTTTCTTTTCTCTTGACTGTATGTATTCTTGCTAAGAAAATCAGTGGCCTCCATGTTGTCAAATCCAATAACTGATTCCCAGTCCTCATTTTCTTAACCACACAGTATCATTTGACCACTCCTTTCTTATTACGACATTTGCTTTTCTCTCACAGTTTCTGGGATATTTTATTCTCCAGGTGTCTTCCAACTTCTCTTGTTTCTCCCTCTTTCATTTGCTAGCACTTCCTTGTCAATAAATGTAGAGGCTCTAGTCTCCATTCTCTCTGCCTTCTTTTCTCTGTCTTTGTTTATTTCCTAGGTCATCCCATCCTTGCCCCCATCTCTAAAGACTATCTTTGTACTAATTGCTTCCCAAATGTTTAACTTGAATATCTCCTTTGAGCTCATATTGATGTATTGGGTTTCTTGAAAGCATCTTAATACAAATATATAAGAATATTTATTTAAATTTTTAAAAACTTTTAAATGCAATAAGATACTTATAAATTGTATTCAACAGAATCTATTATTAATTGAATTCAAAGAGAGTTTCAGGACCATGAGGTTCTTTACAACCCTCATGATCAATAACAGTTACTAATGTAGATTTGTGTACAAGTAGTACATTATACTATAAGAATGTTGAGGTAATAGAATGCCTGGAAAGAAGTTTATAATTTTACAGTATCTCTGTCTTGAAACAAATACTTACTGTTACTTCAAGGCAAAATTTCTCATATGCTCCTTTTATATGAACTGGCGGTTGGATAGTTTTATTTCCAGTTGTGCTTTTTCCCTCCTCTGATTGTTTTTTTAATCACTGAACAAAGAAACTGTATGCTGCTATGCATGAACCAGATGGAGTAGCTGGAGTAAGTGCAATTCGAAAAGCAGAACCATCTCTAAAAGAACAGATCCTTGAACATGAAAGCATTGGCTTGCTGAGGGATGCCACTGCCTGTTATGACAGAGCTATTCAGCTAGAACCAGACCAGGTAAAATAATAATTGAAAGGCAACATAATGAAAAGAGCCCTGAATAGGACCTCTAGGAATCTTAGTTTCAATACTGCTTTACCAGTGTCACAGTGTGTCTGGAAAATATTTACCCCTCTTTGAATTAGAGTTTCCTAACAGATAAAAGTAGAGACTTATGCTAAATAATCTCAAAAATCCCTTCCAATACCAAATGTCTGTGATTTTAGATATCCCCCAATGAATGAGATTTATTGTGGAGTATATTTATATTAAAATGTGCATTTAATAACTCAAATTTATATAATTTTGACTTACTATTTAAAGTATAAGCCATGCATTAATTTTTAGTAATAGTGATTCCCTATAGCCTAAGAAACTTTTTCTTATTTCACATCCCCCTCCTCCACTCACCCACATGCAAGTCTCTGAAATGGTCCCTTAGAGTCACTGAGCTACATTTACTAATGGAGGTAAGTTGTCTATTGGGCAAGTAAGGGGTTTTGAATCATTGATTAATCTTACCTTTGATTCTCCCTAATCATGGGGTATTTCTTTTTCTCATATTTGACACATTTAGTTTTTCAAAAGATCAATGTGTAAGTCCTTTATTTTTCATCATCTTGTTTTCAATTTTAAAGAATATTGGGCCAGGCACAGTGACTCATACCTTGGGAGGCCGAGGTGGGAGGATCACTTGAAGTCAGGAGTTCTAGATCAGCCTGAGCAACCTAGCAAGACCTGTCTCTACAAAAAATTAAAAAATATCTGGGCATGGTGGAGCATGCCTGTAGTCGTAGCTATTCTGGAGGCTGAGGTGTGAGGATCACTTGAGCCCAGCAGTTCAATGCCGCAATGAGCTGTGGTTGCATCATAGCACTCCAGCCTGGGCAACAGAGCAAGACCCTGTCTCTGAAAAAAAAAGAATATTGCATAATCCTATTTAACTTTTTAGTTACTAAAGCCCAACTCTATATTAATAACATTGGGACCTTTCAGTTTTAAAGTTTATATGAAAAATATGATAATCTTTAAAAATTATTAAAGATATTGGATACTTTTATAGTCATTACTTTTATATTTGCTCTGAACCAAAAAGTAGACCAAATTTGGAAAAATATAATAAATTTAATCTGAAATTTTTTAGGTTGTCTGCATTTATTTCTGTTACTTTAAATGTGTTAGGACATTGACAGGGAGTCCTGCTGTGTAGCCAAGCAGATCAGTTAAAGAACAGTAAGCACAATTAGATAAATAGTATTTTTTAAAGAATATCAGTTAAACTGTTTTTGGTTCCCAAGGTATTTTTGAAATAATAATTAATATTTTAAATATTTTTAAATTTATAGATCATTCATTATCATGGTGTAGTGAAGTCCATGTTAGGTCTTGGTCAGCTATCTACTGTAATCACTCAAGTGAATGGAGTGCATGCTAACAGGTAATACTTTATGTAAAAATGATATTCTTTCATTATTTTATCTGAATGGAGAATTTTTAATTACTGAATTGGGTGACTTAATATATACTAAATTAATGGAATTTTTTATATGTTTTCATGGTGTTGGAGATAAGCAACAAAAGAATGGTTTTTGACTTTTTCATAATTCTATCTACCGCTTAATAGTTTATCTTCTGTCCAAAGAGTCATTTTTGAATTAGATTTGTTTTGAAACAGGAAGTTTTCAGAGCCCACCTGTTATTGGTGCAGCTCATACAGGTATTTCTTGGGCTTCAAAAGGCATCTATGCGCTGCTTACAATATCAGCACCAGTTATTGTCTGTGCTAGAGGTGGGAGAGGGAACTTTATGACTGATTTATGTAATACCACTATAGGCTGTGTGGGTTGATTTTACCCTAAAGGATAGATAAATATGAAAGCAGTATTTTCTAAAGAAAATGGGTTTATTATAGCAAACCAAATTGTACAAAAAATAATACGTCTATGTGGCAAAGATTAAGCCTGAATAGTTCTTCAAGTTTGGAGATTAACTGTGGAGATTGGCTCTGCTCTTGAAACTGCTTTGCTGTTAGAGCTGAAAGCCTTATTCCTTAATTTATTCACCAGACCCCAAATTACTATTCTGGGCAGTAAGATCTGGTCAAAAGGGAATGGGATCTCAGTTTGCCAAAGAACACACAGACCACTGTTTTTAGGTAGAACACTCTGAAGCTATCTTTTTCTAAACAGTTTAAGTTCCAAAACTGTGATTCATAAATGTCAGAGAGCAGAGAAGTTCAGTGCTCATCAGATGGCATCACAGTACTGGAATTTATTGAAATGATAAGGAAATTTCACTGAAGTAGAGAATTATTATATGTTATAGATGTGTTTCTATACTTTCCTTCTTAAGTGATGGGAAAAAAAAAAATTAGATGTGTTTCTCCAGGCTAGTTGAGACCTTATGAATAAGTGGATTACAGGAATTTGGGAAAGTTTATCATGGCTCCAGTTGGGGTGTCAAGTTTTCTTATGACATAGCACAGTTAGACTCCTCTTGTCTTTTCTTTGGGTCTGGGTTACCTAGAGCCTCCTGATCTTTGGGCTGTGAAAAGGCACATGTCCACATTTAACGAAGGGATGCTGTGTCACAGTGAAGCAAATGATCATTGAGGGGACATGCTTTTCTTGGGGAGTGTTTTGTGAAAGAGCCATATGTGCAAAGTGGCTCCCAAATGTCAAAGGAGCTGAGAAATGAAAGAATGAGACAGATAAATCCAGTTTGTCAGTAAAGGGTAGTTTATTGGGGAACTTAGAGAAGGAAGCATGGTCTTGGACGGCAGGAAGACAGATGTCTGCACTATTACTCCCCAGACCCAGGGCTTATATACCATAGGGAAAAGGAGTACATACTTTATAGAGACAATTTAAGGGGTATGTGCTCTATGGAGACAATTAAAGGCGACCTTCCAGAATAGGCAAGAATGCTGTATGCATCATAGGTTGTAATTTGTATGGTAACATCAAGGTTACTTTGAGCTAAAGGCAGGATTTATAGTGAGCACATGTTGTTACACTAAAGACAGTAAATAAAGTAGGAATCAGGAGGCATTCCTGGTACTGGGGTTAATCAGAAGTCAACGTGCAGATTAGCATCCAAGATGGAGTCACTTTTGTCTCCACAGGGAAAATCTCTATTTGCATTTACATAAATATCTTTCAAAAAATATTGATGGTGCTTGCCCTATACACTATTCTTTTTAAGGTGCCCGTTTATGTTGGTAGATTCTCATAGCCTGATTCTTATGGCCATTTAGTACTTTTTAGTATAAGGCTTGGTATGACATATCCCCTCTGGATAGCAAATACTGCTAATTCTACTCAGATTTTTATCCTGAAATTTTGGTATTTTGGTGTCTGATGATAAGGTTGTAAAGTTTCAAAGCTGGACTTTTGAAAATTAGATTTCTCTTATATTTCTTTAGCCTTAAATTGTTTTTATGGTGTACATATTTAGAAATTAGAACATACTATTCCAATATTTATGCTGCTATTTTTAGATTTTTTAAGAAATAAAAATTGATTAGGTCATTTGTTATATTCTTTGTGTATTTTTTTTTCTTTTGGAGAAAGGGTCTTGCCCAGGATGGAGTACCATAGCCCAATCATAGCTCACTGTAACCTTGAACTTCTAGGCTCAAGTGATCCTCCTGCCTTAGCCTCCTGAGTGGCTAGGACTACAGGCACTACACCCCACGCCAGCTAATTTTTAAATTTTTTTTGTAGAGACAGGGGTCTCCCTATGTTGCCCAAGCTGGCCTTGAACTCCTCAAGTGATCCTCCTACCTTGGCCTCCTGAAGTGCTGGTATTACAGGCGTGAGCCACCATGCCTGGCCTACTTTATATATTTTTCCTGCAGAAAGAGCAAGGAGTGCTTTTGAGGATATTAGTCTTAGTCTCTCTGAATTTGTTACCTTATTTATAATGTGGATATATATGTGCTATATGCAGTGTTATCATCTTATTAAATGAAAAACTGTACCTAGCCCAGGATCTAGCATATAGCAGATATTGAAACAGTGTGGTTAGTAAAGAGGTAACATAAGGAAAATCTGTTAATAGCTGCTTCTATGTAGTCATGATCCCAAATATCATTGGTCATCCTAGTGTCACCTAAGTAGAATGCTTAGAAAAAATAATTAGCCTATGTCATGCTGGTTTTACAAACTCAAACTTTAAATTAACTGAAAATAGTTTAAGAATAGGTGTATATTTTAGGTAGCTAGTTTTGTATACTTTCTTATGCCATTGACACATGATTTGTAACTTTCTTATGCCCTTAGTATTGAGGGTTCTATGCACCCCTCAACTGTCCTTGACCCATACCAGTAGCCCCTATATTTTTGTCTTAAGTTTAATTCAAAATCCTAAGTTAGTAGAATCGCTTATGTCTGAATTTGTGTGATTGGTTATTTTTCTTCCTTGCTCTTTGTTCAAGTTAAGCATGCAGCTAATTTTACAGTGGGACTTTGTTATTATGTAGTAATTAACTCTGCTCTAATGTATTGCACAGTTTGTTGAAGATTTTTTAATGGCTCTATCAGCTGTAATTAGTGAGAAAACATTTTTGAGGAATGGAAAGATTAAAATTTTCCAGGTGGTTTCTGGATACAGATAATTATTTTGTATCTAAGTACAAACGCAATATAAATATAATAAGTAGAGCAATAAATAAATAAAATAGAGTAAACAAATGAAAAACTCTCTAAATGCCACTTTAAATAAATTAAAGTTTAGTTGATATGGGTTTCTTTTAATAGGTCTGAATGGACGGACGAATTAAATACATACAGAGTAGAAGCAGCTTGGAAATTGTCACAGTGGGATTTGGTGGAAAACTATTTGGCAACAGGTAAAATCGCTTCTTAAAATATAAGCAGTTTCAATATGTCATAGATATTTGGACGTAAGTAGCTTAGCAACATTCATAATTAACCTTTTAGCCTGTTGTTTTGTGATTGCCGTGTTTAGTTGTTCACAGTAGAATGAAACCATCTATTCAGTATTTCTGCAGACCATTTTATCAAATGAAATAAAGCTGGCTTTTGGACCTAGCTACTATAACATTTCTTGATTCTTCATTTGTTTTTCAGATGGGAAATCTACAACATGGAGTGTCAGACTGGGCCAGCTATTATTATCAGCCAAAAAAAGAGACATTACAGCTTTTTATGACACATTGAAACTAGTGAGAGCAGAACAAATTGTACCTCTTTCAGCTGCTAGCTTTGAAAGAGGCTCTTACCAACGAGGATATGAATACATTGTAAGGTATTCTGAAGTTTCCATTTTTACGTTCCTGGACTATAAATGTCGCCTGACAGGGTTAGAATTTTTTGATGAGTAAAGAATTGATAGTATGTTTGGTATCATGCATAGCTACACAGAATGGCTCTTTCATTCTTTTTACCTCATAATCATCCGACAGTCTTAAGAAAAATAGTCTAACATGCATCCTTTTAATTGGAAACACAATTATGAGACCAATTAAAAAAACATTACATAAACATAAAACAATAAAACATAACATAATAAAAACATAACAAAAAATCTTATATTTGCCTTCTTAGTTTACTTTCTATATAACTAAACTAAATATAATGTAGACATCTACTGTACCTGGCACATTGGTGCTTGGAACTTGTTTGTTCTCTTTCCTTCTTATTTAGAAATGCATTTGACATTTTCCCTCAAAATATAGGTATTACATTATCAGAAAAGAATATTAACTTTTAGAGGTGAGGAAGAAAATGATGGAAAACATTTTAGGTCTATTAATTCCACCTGAGGAAAAAGGGTAAAATAAGTATTATAATTGGACTATAATAAATTTAAAAGATAATTAAGTGATTTTTTTTTAAGTTAGAAGAATTCACTGTATTTAGTATCAGCCCCTTTGGTAACATCTTAATGAAACCAGAAATTGAACCACTGAGTTTAATTCTGTTCTGTAACTATTCAACTATATCCGTTTGCCTTAAACAATGAGTTATAGACATTGACTGTTCTACAAAGGGAGAAAAAACTAGTGTGACTGTATCACAGTTTCTATCACTGTTAGAAAAAAAATAAACTGCATTAATTTCCTAATTTTTTATTGGCATCTACTATGCTAGGCCTTCTTACAGTAGCACAAAAAATATATGCAAATACTTCCTGTTGGTTCATAATGAATGGATCCATATTTTCTTTTTATTTCATGGAGGTAGTAAAGTTTGATCTTGATATATTTGAATTTGTTTTTATATACACTTTTCCAATTTAGTTCATAGAAATTTGAGGATCACAGCAAAGCATTAAATATTTAAACTAGCATAATTTGATATTTATATCCAATTTGAAAAGATACAAATGTTACTGTTTGTATATCAAGAATATATATTAAAGTTCTACCAAAGAAAACTGTACATTTTAGATTCTTCATGGCCAATTTAAAGTGCATGCTTTATATAAGAGATTAATAAATCTGAATGCAATATTTTAACATAGGTTCTATCTACTTTCAGATTGCACATGTTGTGTGAGTTGGAGCATAGCATAAAACCACTTTTTCACCAGTCTCCAGGTGACAGTTCTCAAGAAGATTCTCTAAACTGGGTAGCTCGACTAGAAATGACCCAGAATTCCTACAGAGCCAAGGAGCCCATCCTGGCTCTCCGGAGGGCATTATTAAGCCTCAACAAAAGGTTTTTCATACTACTTTTTTTTAATGTCAGTTATCTTGAATATGGTATTATATTTGGATACAATTTGGGAATATTTGTATTTCCTAATTTTCTGTCTAATCTCTGTTTTTTTCTGCTTTTAGTTGTCAAGGCTATAGTATATATTTGAAAGGAATCTATAGAGTTTAAGAATCACTATTATATGCCATTTATCTCTATTATTTTTTTTAAATGTTAAAAACATACATGGGGAGACCAGACTTGGTAGCTCATGATTGTAATCCCAGCACTTTGAAAAGCCAAGGTGAGAGGATTTCTTGAGACCAGGAGTTTTGAGATCAGCCTGGGCAGCATAGTGAGACCCTGTCTCTATAAAAAATAATTTAAAAATTAGCTGGACATGGTGGCTCATACATATAGTCTCAGCTGCTTGGGAGGCTGTGGCAGAAGAATTGCTTAAACCCAGCAGGTTGAATTTGCAGCGATCTACATTAGCACCGCCACACTCCAGCATGGGCAACAGAACATAAAACCTTTAGCAAGACTATCTCAAAAAAAAAAAAAAAAAAACAAAACAAAAAAAACCATGTGGAGGAGCTTCTAATAAATGTCAAGAATGAGGTCTTCATAGACTTATACTAGGTAAAGCGAACACTATAAGAAAATTAAAATCAGGGTTTTTTTAACAAATTAATCTTTGATTCCTTTGAAATAGTATATTAAGAAAGTTCTATGTTGGGAAGAGAGGTTTTAGTTAAGTCATTGAATACACTTAACAAATGCTCTCTTTCTCTCCCTGTTTTGTCACTTTCCTTTAGACCAGATTACAATGAAATGGTTGGAGAATGCTGGCTACAAAGTGCCAGAGTAGCTAGAAAGGCTGGTCACCACCAGACAGCCTACAATGCCCTCCTTAATGCAGCGGAATCACGACTCGCTGAACTGTATGTGGAAAGGGCAAAGTGGCTGTGGTCCAAGGTAATGGTCAATGGAATGTCATCAGTTAATTCTGTTGGGAATTATGTACTTTCTGCAAAGACCCTAGTGAGAGAAGATCCCTAATCCAAATGTAGAACCTTTTTCTGTCACTTTTCTTCATTATTTATCTACCATAGTCTGGAAGAAACCATTCCTTCTACCCTGAAGTCCCCAAATATCTTCCCATTTCAAGACTGTACATTTCTTTCAGTTTTCTTTTTCTTTCTTTCTTTTTTTTTTTTTTTTTTGAGCGAGACTCTCACTCTGTTGCCTGGGCTAGAGTGCCATGAGTTTTCATCTATCTTATATTTTTTTTTCAGAAAAGTGACTGACTCTTAATTTATTTTCACTTTATATATTCAGGGTATATGTAGTAGGTACTCAATAAATATTAGTTAAATAAACATAACTCTGTTCCTTACTTACATTTCTGGCAGATAATTAGATCTATGTGGACTTGCCATGATTACTGTCAAGCTTCACTTCTAATCTAGCCTGTCAGGAAGGGCCTAGCATCAGAACAGAAGTTCCCAGCCATCTCCAGATTAAAGAAATAGCGATAAGAAAGGGGCTCTTTAAATATCCAAACTACTTGCAAAGTTTATGTCCTAAACTTAGATGGCTTAAATGGTTATTACTTGCATATCTGCTCATGTTTGTCACTAGTCTAGAATTAGCAGACATAGCATGTTCTGAAATTGACACAAATTGACATCTAGCAACTATGGTTGGTGCCATATGTGGTTACACCCACTTTGTGGTGGCTGAAATAGGAAAGGAAAGGAGATGTTTCTTAGATGAGACTGGAAAGTAATAATTCTGCTTATATTAGTCAGTACCTGGTCATTTTATGAGCTAGTTCTAGTCTATGTATTGTAATATCTTAAACTCAATATGTTTAAAATACAGTTAATTCATTACCTAATACTCAATATTTGTTTATCCTCCCATGTTCCTTATTTTTCTGAATAAGACTTCATTCCTTCCTCCCATCTAAAACAGAGATCTGGGCATCATCTTAAACTCCTTCCTTACCTTCACTTTTCTCATCCAGTTGGAGAATGAATAATGGTTCTCTTTTTTTATTATTATTTTTATTTTTATTTTTTAAGACAGAGTCTTGCTCTGTCACCCTGGCTAGAGTGCAGTGGCATGATCAATCTCAATACAACCTCAAACTCCTGGGCTCTAGCAATCCTCTTGTCTCAGCCTCCCAAATAGCTGAGACTACAGGCACATGTCACCATGCCCAGCTAATTTTTTCTATTTTTGATAGAGACTGGGTCTTGCTCTTGCTCAGGCTGGTCTCGAACTGCTGACTTCTAGCGACCCTCCCACCTCAGCCTCCCAGAGTGGTAGTATTATAGGCGTGAGCCACCTCGCCTGGCCAGTCATGGTTCTTTAACCTTAGAAATATCTCTGGAATCCTTTCCCTCTTATTTATTTCCACTGCTTTATTAATGCCCTTATTATTTATGTCCTCTAACAATATTAACAGCCTTTCTTAGGATCTCACCATTTGTCTGTGTACATTATTGCCGTCTTTCATTTAGAAAGACTTCCTTTTAGATCTTTCTTAAATGCACATCAAATTATGTTGCTCCTTCAAAAAGATTAAATCCTTCAACATATTCTTCATATCTTTAGGATTAAGTCTGAACTCTAAGAAATACACAGATCCCTTTCTGATATAGTCCTGGCCTACCTCTTCAACTTTATTTATCACTGTCTCACAAACCCTTTAGGCTTCAGCTAAAATCAGACTACTTGCTTTTCTCACAATTAAAATTATTAGTCCCTCTACTTAGAATGTCTTTTACTAAGTTCTCTGCCAGGAAGGTTTCTATTCATTCTTTAGACCTAATTCTGATTTTCCCCATTGGCAGCCTTTCCTGACTGCTGCTTTCTTCCATTTTCCTATGTCTTCAGGTAGATTTGGGGAAGTCCCTTCTCTATTCTCTATAATATCCATGTATATTCCTCTGTTATAGCACTTAGCACAATATGTTGTTATTTTATGTAGTCTATTTCCTCACATGATTATGAACTTTCTTAAGCCAGAGATTTTGATTTATTCATTATTGTTATCCCCAATCATCTATATGTATCTTCAGTTCCCCGCACTTTAATTATAGTCCTCTCTCTGTCTCCATGGGGGAATTGGTTCCAGGACATCCCCCAGATACCAAAATCCATGGATACTCAAGTCTCTTTTATGAAATGATATGGTATATGCATATAGCCTACACACATTCTCCCATATACTTTAAATCATCTCTAGATTACTTATAGTAATAGCTAATGAAGTGTAAATGCTATATAAATAGTTGTTATACTGTATTGTTTATTTGTATTATTTATTGTTGTTTTTTGTTATTTTTTATTCCTAATATTTTTGATCCACTGTTACTTAAATCCATGATGTAGAACCTGCGAATGCGAAGGGCTGACTGTAATTGTAAAATGAATGAGTAAATGAATGCATGAATGTAAGAAGAGTTCAAGATAAAAGGCCTATTTTTGCCTTTTTTCTTTTAGGGTGATGTTCACCAGGCACTGATTGTTCTTCAAAAAGGTGTTGAATTATGTTTTCCTGAAAATAAAACCCCAACTGAGAGTAAGAGCATGTTAATCCATGGTCGAGCTATGCTACTGGTAGGCCGATTTATGGAAGAAACAGCTAACTTTGAAAGCAATGCAGTTATGAAAAAATACAAGGCAAGTATATGTATAATGCGATTTCAGTTAACTCAATCTTTTTTGGTTTTGTAATTGGATAAAATGATTTGAAGTCCATATTGAAGATCACATGTAGGAACATTTTTTTACCTGTTAGTGAAACTTCATAAGTATATGGAATTTTACAAAATAAATATACTCATGAAATCACCACACAAGTCAAGAAGTAGAATATTATTAGAACTTCACAAACCACTATCCCTCCACCCCAGTAAAAAATCACTTATTCTCACTTTCCCAAAATTAACTACATCCTAGCCTGAAAAATTGAGCAAAAATAGTATATAACTTCCTTAGTAAGTATTAGGCTTTATATAGATGGTATTATAAGAGATATACCTCTTAATAATCCATGAGTCAGTAAAATTGCAATGGAAATTTAAAATTAGTTTGAACTGAATGATAATAAAAATATGATATATCAAAACCTGTGGGATGCAGCTAAAGCCATTCTTAAAAGGAATTTAATATTTTATTTGCATGTATTAGAAGAAAACAAAAGCTCAAAATTAATGAACTTAGTATCCATCTCAAGAAATTAGAAAGGAACTGAGAAACAGGAATTTAAAAAAAAAAAAACAAAATAGAAGGAAGGAAAAAATAAAGCTAAGGGGAGGTGGCTAGAATATGTGAGGCAGACTGAGAGAAAGGAGTTAAACAGAGGAGTTCCTATCTGCATAGGAATCCTCTGAATCATTGCCTGAATACCAAGATGCACATGAATAATTCAAAATTCTATGAGGCCAGGCTAGAAATAACTGCTAGGGAAAGAACAAACATGGGAAAACTATAAGAACAATTTCTAGAGCTGATTCAAGTTTGAGAATCATTCAAGTCACCAGAGAGTCATTCAATCCAGCAGCCAAATGGAGAGGCCTCACTGCATACATAGAACATTCAGTAGAGACCCTAAAAGGGCCCCACCTTAGAAGTGGGACTAAATTAGCCCTAGCCTAAAAGCCTCTACTTCCTGACTAGAAGAGCATTAAAACAAACTTTAAAAGGATTATGCTGATTTTCAAGTAACCTTACTGTCTATCAGATCAATGTCTAACATTCATTAAAGGAATACAACAAAATCTAAAACTTGACAACATAAAATTACCTATGTCTGGCATCTAATAAAAAAAAAAAACTTTATGTATGTGAGCCATAGATAGTAGAAAAATCAACCAATAGAAATAGTTTTAGAAACGACAGAAATGATGAAATTAACAGATAAGGATTTTAAAGCAGCTGTTGTACATATGTTCCATAAGCTTAAGAACCTAGACAAAAACAAGAGCACAATGAGGAGAGAAATTGAAGATACAAGAAAGACCTCAATGGGACAAAGAGCCAAAGCAAGTGACCCAGACAATACTAATCTTTAGATCCAGGAAGTGTTGAATTCTGAGTAAGATAAATAATAGGAACCCAGCCCCTGCTCCCTTGCTTACAAGAAGATGCCGTGCCACCTAAGAAACTAACCTTGATTTGCATAAAAAATATTATACTAAAGAGTGGTGATAATGAGGCAGTTCCGGAAGCCGTACTTTATAAATTTTACCTTCTCAATTGGAGAAATCTCCTGAAATTATTGCAGTCTGTAAGGCACACCAACTTCTTAGGCCCACAAAAAATCACTATTACTTAACAGCAAAATTTGACAGCAGACATTGCAGATCTCCTGTCTCTGCCTGGATACTAAAGCCTAGGGTATGGGAAACAGAGAGAGAGTGAGATGTTCTAAGGATACCAGGTTCTGATTAGTTTGGGTGTATCCCTAATTTCCTGTCATAAAGGCTTGAGTAGCCTCTTCTGCCTATTGCCTATACATGATATAGATGAACGTGCTCAAAAAAGGGGAGAGGCTTACCATTGAAGAATGATGTGGAGATCAGAGGGGCCACATATTGTATGATCCCATTTATGTGAAATGGCCAGAATAGACAAATCCATAGAGACAGAGGTAAATTAATGGGTGTGAGAGGCTGGGGGTTGAGGATGGGAAGCAATTGCTAATTGATACACTCCCTTTTTGGAGTGATGAAAATGTTGTAGAATTAGATAGTGATGATGGTTGTATAGCTGTGACTATACTAAAAACCACTGTGAAAGTGTGAACTTTATAGTATGTGACTATCTCAATAAAGGTGTTATTTTAAAATATTACCCAAATGGAATTCTTCATATGAAAAATAAAATATCTGAAATGAAAAATACCTGGTATTGTAGTAACTGAAACTCTCATTATTGCTGTGGGAATGTAAATAATTAATCTATACCTACCATGTGACTTAGCCATTCCATTCTTAGGTATTTATCCAAGAGAAATAAAATGGGATTGACAGCAAATTGGCTATTGACAAAGTAAAGATCAGTGAAATTGAAGATGGCAATAGAAACTCTCAAAATGAAGCATGGATTAAAACTTCCCTCTTCTTGGGGGAAAAAAAATAAAAAGAAAATTAATTTAAAATGATAAAAAGTAAAAAAAATATTTAAAAAAAAATGAAGCATGGAGAAGAAAAAGAGCCTGAAAAAAGAAAAAACAAAAACCATAGAGCCTTAGTAGCCTATGGGATAATATCAAGAAGTCTAATAATACATATATTTAACACACTGCCACACTAGAAAAAAATTTTTTTTCCTGGGTCACAGTGTTTTATTAAAACAAAAGGATCCATTCTAACTTGTTATTTTTTATTGTTTTCTGTGTGTGAGTTATATGCAATGCAATCCATGTTTTTAGAATTAAGTTGTCAGTATTAATTGTAACAATAAGAATATCGATGAGTAAGATTTTCATGAACCAACTGCAGGGTTTTGCTTCACAAGGCTTTGGGCTCAAAACTAGCCTGAGTTAAATGCAACTCACCTCGTAGTCAATGTGTTAAAGTTTCAGGAGAGGGAGAGAGAGTTAGAGGACAGAAAAAGTAATTTAAATAAAGATAAAAATAAATAGAAAATGACATACAGTAAAAACAATCAATAAAACTGAAAGTTCTTTGAAAAGACCAGTAAAATCAGTAAACCCCTTGTGAGATTCATAAGTTAAAAAAGAGAGAAACCACAAATAATAATATCTGGAATGAATAAAGGAAAATTACTATTGATCTTAAAGACATTACTAACATCAGAGAAAAATATGAACATCCTTGAGGCAGTACATTTGAAAATTTTTAAATATATAAATTCCTGGGGAATAAAAATTTTTTGCCAAACTTGACACAAGAAGGAATAGAAAATGTCAACAGTTCTGTGTTAAAGTATAAATAATTAAACAACTTACTACAAAGATAACTTGAAGGTTACTGGGCTTCACTTTTGAATTCTACCAAATATTTAAAAGAGAAATAATTGTAATCTTTTTCAAACTCTTTCACAGAGAACGGGAAAAGATAAAACACTAACTAATTTGTCTTAGGCATTTAGCCTAGTCATGGTACCAAAACTTAATAAGAACATTCCAAGAAAAGGAAATTATAGTCCAGTCTCACTCAAGTAATTAGCCACACAAATATCTGAAGGGCAGAAACAGCAAGAGGAAATGACAGAGTGGCAGAGTGAGAGTGGCCAGAAGGATAGGAGAAAGCTTGAAAGATTGTAGCTTCACAAAAGCCAAGGGAGGAAAGCATTTGAAAAAAGTGCCTTGGACAACAGAAACAATTGCTGAAATGAAATGAGAATTGGAAAGTGTCTTTTGGATTTCAGGAACTACTGTAACGGAGTGGTGAAAACTGAAGCCAAAAAGAAATATTAATAGTTTGAGGCTAGTTGCAGTGGCCCGCACCTGTAATCCCATCACTTTGGGAGGCCAAGGCAGGAGGATCACTTGAGGTCAGGAGTTTGAGACCATCCTGGGCAGCATATTGCAACCCCATCACTACAAAAGACTTTTTAAAAAAATTAGCCAGTAGTGTTGGCACTTGTCTGCTACTTGGGAGGCTGAGGCAGGAGGATTGCCTTAGCCCAGGAATTGAAGGCTTCAGTGAGCTGTGATCACGCCGCTGCACTCTAGCCTGGGTGATAGATTCTGTCTCTTTAAATAGAAAAAGAAAAGAATAAAACAGTTTGAGAAATGAATGTGAGGTAGCAAATTCTTTTTAGAAGCCTGAGTATGAAAAAGCTGAGAAAGAGTACAGTAACTGTTAGGGAGAGAGCTCGTACTGCAGGCTGAGAAAAAATTCTAGACTCAAATATTAAGATACGTTTTGAAGCAAGTTTACCTTACTTTTCAAGGGAGGAAAGGGCACGGCATGAAAGGAAGAAGAAATGCCAGCCCAAGGATGAGTGACTTGTGCTTTTATTGGGGTTATAGAATAGTTAATTGTTGTAAAATGATAATGGGAGGCAGTTTTTTTCTCTGTCTGCTAGGCTGGCTTCATGGGACTTTTTGGAATGTGGTCTGGTAAATGTGGAGGAGGGTTACTTGCCCTTTCTGTCTGCTCAGTATTTTTCAAATGCTGTAAAACAAACTCTTAAAGACAATAAGTTAAGCCACAGGTGGTTAAACAAACAAGGGAGCAGTGATTTTTTTTCTCTTTTTTTTATGTTAGATGGTTTACTAACAATACTGTCCTTTCAATAACTTGTGAGATATCTTGGAGAAAAATAAGATATGTGATTTTTACTTTACCATAATTTTTATGCTTTTTAAAGTCCTACCCTCTTCAGAGATTTGACATTACTTCTACTTTCATTGAGGATTTTTTAAAATGCCCTTCACAATATACATGTATATATACACATATATAAAATAATCCATCTGGAAATTATTTTGATGTATCTTATAAAGTAGTAATATAAATGGAGTTTTCTTCTCCTACATAGCTAATTATTTAGCTATTTCATGTTGCCCAATAGATAACCCACCAGAACTGACCAAACATCCTGAGAAAACCTTTCTAAGATAGCTATTCCTTATCCACATCAACGAGTGAGTCTGCTTTTGACTTTACTCTGCCTAGGTGTAGGTCTCGTACTTTTGATTTCTAATCATCTATTCATACTTTACTTCCCAGCATAGTGTGAGATTTTCTTAGCTGAAAAGCCTGTGGTCTCTTTTACAGGATGTGACCATGTTCCTGCCAGAGTGGGAAGATGGGCATTTTTACCTTGCCAAGTACTATGACAAATTGATGCCCATGGTCACAGACAACAAAATGGAAAAACAGGGTGATCTTATCCGGTATATAGTTCTTCATTTTGGAAGGTAAAGTGTGAGAATTGCATGTTTACAGATTAAATATGTCAGGATAACTGTTAATATTGAATTGTTATCACATATCTTAGCATATTCTAGATATTTTCTGCTTATCATTGATTCAATCTATCACCTTACATGACATGTAAATTTTTTCTTTATGTAACTTTTTTCACTTTAAGAAGTAACTTTTTTAATTAAAAAAGTAATATATGCATATATTTTTAAAAATTCTATAGCACCAAGAATATACAATGAAAATTCAGTATCCTTTCAGAAGGCCCTAAATCTAATTTATTGCAGTGAAATATTTCCTTCTGGCCCATTCCAATAAGAAGTAATATATATGAAAATGATTTTGACATGAGACTTGTGGAAAGAGCTTATTCTTAGACTAGATAACAGGTGAAATATAACTTTTAATTTCATACAATATATTATAGTCAAATAGTATATTGTCTCACACCTACCGTTTCTATTCTGATAAATTATTAATTCCTAAGAAATAATAATAGCATTCCATACATGCTCCTTATCATACTCATGTACCATTGCTTTACATTGAAGGATATCTTACTTCAGAGCAATGAATCTATTAAAATTGCTTATTATCAGGTACTATGACATCTCAGGTAAATATCTTCAGGAATTAAAGCAATATTTTCCATTTATAAGTGGTGTTAGGATAGCAAGATTTATCTAAGCTTTTCTTCCCAAAATGAAGCTTAAGTTTTATAAAATCCAGAGCTAATTTTATTAATGATTGTTAATGGCTTGTTATTGAGGAAAAATATCTGACCTATTGGCATTTTGAAATGGAAGCACAGGCAGAAGATTATTAAATGCATTTTTTCTTTTCTAAAATGAGTAATAGTTTATTTCATTTGCTCTTTAGTCTTAGTATATATCATGTGCCTTAGGATATAGAATTTGCTTAATATATTTCTTCTAAAACAAATAGAAGTCCTCTATATATTTAAAGTCCTCTATATGCATAAAACTGTATTTTTAGAGTGAGTTTCTTAAGAGCACACTTCAAGAAAATAAGGCCATTTTAGCACCTTTTTCTATCGCTAGTAATTAAAATAAAATATTTGCATGCGTAAAGGAGTAAACTTAGCTATTGAGACATACCTATCCCATGACTGATTGAATAACTATGTTATTACTGATTAAGTGTCAATGTTTGCCCTTAAGAAGCTATAATCCAATTAGGGAGAACAAATTTAAGTACATAAAACATTTAAATAATGGTACGCAATAGGATGTGTGATTAGATACCAAATTAAATGGTGTATCTATCATATCATATCTAGTAATGGTATAAATATCTTTCTGATATTAGCCAAATACCAAAAGTGAACCAAAGAAGTTCAGAAGTCATAGATTTTGGGCAAATCTGATATCAGTATTTAAGCCACTGGCTTCATGATTGCGTAAGTATATATGAAGTCTGGTAGACCTTATAAAGAAGATACATTAGCAAACTGAATTCAACAGCACATTAAAAAGGTCATTCACCACAATCAAGTGAAATTTATTCCAGGATGTAAGGGTGATTCAACATATGCAAATCTATAGATGTGATACTCCACATTAACAGAATGAAGGACAAAAACCATATGATCATCTCAAATACATACAGAATGCATGTATTTGACAGAATGCAACATCTCTTCATGATAAAAAAAGAAACTCCCAAAAAAGTAGGTATAGAAGGAATATACCTCAATACAATAATGGCCACATATGACAAACCCACAGCTAACATCATACTTGGTAAAAAGTTCAAAGCTTTTCCTCTAAGATTGGGAACAAGACAAAGATGGCTACTCTTGCCACTTCTGTTCAACTAGTACTAGATGTCCTAGGCACATCTCTTAGACCAGAGAAAGAAATACAAGGCATTAATATTGGAAAAGAAGTCAAATTGTCTTGTTTGCAGTCGGGGTGATCTTATATATTGAAAACCCTACAGATTCCAACAAAAAACTCTTAGAACTAATAAATGAATTCAGTAAAGTTTCAGGATATACATACAAAAGTCAGTAGCATTTCTATACACTAATAATGAAGTATCTGAAAATAAGAAAAACATCCCATTTATAATAACTACAAAAAATGAAATACTTATGAATAAATTTAAGGAGGTAAAAGACCTGTACACTGAAAGCTATAAAACATTGATGAAAGAAATTGAAGACACAAATAAATGGAAAGATATCCTGTATTCTTGGATTGGAAGAATTAATATTATTAAAATGTCCCTACTACCCAAAGTGATCTGCAAATTCAATGTAATTCCTATCAAAATTCTAATGGCTTTTTTCACAGATGTAGAAAGCAATCCTAAAATCTGTATGGAACCACAAAAGACCCCAAATAGTCAAAGTTACCATGAGCAAAAACAACAAAGCTAAAGGCATCACGCTACCTGACTTCAAAATATACTACAATAGCATGCCGCTGGCATAAAAACAGCCACATAGACAAATGGAACAGAATTGAGAGCCTGGAAATAAACCCATGTATTTACAGTCAATTGATTTTCAACAGAGGTGCCAAGAACACACAACAGGGAAAAGAGAATAAATGTTGTTGGGACAACTGGATATCCATATGCAAAAGAATGAAATTAGACACTTATCTCACACTATATACAAAAATCAACTCAAAATGAATTTAAAAATTAAGTGTAAAACCTGAAGCTGTAAATCTACTAGAAGAAAACCTAGGAGAAAAGCTCTGTGACATCAGTCTGGGCAATGATTTTTTGGACATGAACCAGAAAGCACAGGCAACAAAAGCAAATATAGATAAATGGGATTACATCAAACCAAAAAGCATAGCCAAGGAAATAATCAACAGAGTAAAGAGACAAGCTATGGAATGGGAGAAAATGTTTTCAAACCATACATCTGATAAGAAGTTAATAACCCATGTATGACAACTGAGTAGTAGGAAAACAAATTACCAATTAAAAAATGGGCAAAGCATCTGCACAGACATTGCTCAAAAGACATAAAAATGGCCAACAGAAGTATACAAAAATGCTCAACATCACTAATCATTAGAGAAATGCAGATTAAAACCACAATGAGATATCACTTCACACCTGTTAGAATGGCTATTATCAAAAAGACAAAAAGATAAGTGTTGGAGAGGATTTGGAGAAAAGGGAACCCGTGCACACTGGTGGGAATGTAAATTATTAATAGTACAGCCATTATGGAAAACAATATGGAGGTTCCTCAAATGTTAAAAATAGATCCACCATTGCTTCCTGGCCTTTTGGCTAAGATCAAATGTAAAATAGATCCACTATATGATCCCGCAATGCAACTACTGGGTATATATTCAAAGGAAATTAAATCAGTGTGTTGAAGAAATTATCTACACTCCTGTGTTCGTTGCAGCATTTTTCTTAACAGTCAAGCTATGGAATCAACCTAAGTTTCCTTCAAGGAATGAATGGATAAAGAAAATGTGATATATATGTGTATATACACGCAATGGAGTACTGTTCAGCCTTAAGGACACAAATCTTGTAACTTATGACAACGTGGATGAACCTGGAGGAGATTATTTCAAGTGAAATAGGCAGGCACAGAAAGACAAATACTGCGTGATCTCACTTATATGTAGAAACTAAAAATGTGTAACTCAGGAGGGGGCGGGGTTAAGGAAACGTTGGTCAAAGGTAAAAAATTTCAGTTGGATAGCAGGAATAAGTCAGAGAGATCTGTTGTACAACAAAATGACTATAGTTAACAACAATGTATTGTATTCTTGAAAATTGCTAAGAGAATAGATTTTAAGTATTCTCGCCACAAAAAAATAAGTACGTGAAATAATGCATATGTTAATTAACTTGATTTAGCCATTCCACAATATATACATATTTCAAAACCTGTTGTATATAATAAGTATATATAATTTTTATTTCTCAATTTAAATAAATAAAATACTTTTTAAAAAAACAAACAATTGGCTGGGTGGGATGGCTCATGCCTATAATCCTATCACTTTGGGAAGTCAAGGCAGGAAGATCAATTGAGCTCAGGAGTTCAAGACCAGCCTGAGTAAGAGTGAGACCCTGTCTCTACAAAGAGTAGAAAAATTAGCTAGGTATGGTGGCACACACCTATAGTCCCAGCTACTTGGGAGGCTGAGGTAAGGAGGATTGCTTGAGCCCAGGAGTTTGAGGGTACAGTCAGCTATGATGATGCCACTGTACTCCAGCCCAGGTTACAGAGTGAGACCCTGTCTCAGAAAACAATCAAACAAACAAAATTGTCATGTTGTACACCTTAACAAAAAAAAATAACCTGCTTGCTTAAGTTCTGGTTGAATAAATCTTGATAAAATAAGAAGGGAAAAAAAAAATCCCCTCTTCTCTTATCGTTGCTGAAAGGCAAATGCAATTCTGTGTAATAAAACTGTCTCTTACAGGTCTCAAAAAGATATTTGTACACCCTTGTTCATACAGCATTATTCACAATAGCCAAAACATGGAAGCAACCCAAGAGTTCTTCTAGCGATGAATGCATAAGCAAAATGTGGTATAGACATACAATGGAATATTGTTCGGCCTTAAGAAGGAAAGAAATTCTGACACATGCTACAACATGGGTGAACCTTGAGGATATTATGCTAAATAAAATAAGCTGGTCACAGAAAGATAAATATTGTATAATTCTATTTATATGAGGTATCTAGAGTAGTTAAATTCATATAGATGGAAAGTATAACAGAATGGTGGTTGTCAGAGGCTGAGTAGGGGAAATGGGGAATTATTATGTAATGAGTGTGGAGTTTCACTTTGGGAGAATGAAAAGAGTCCTGGAAAGGGATTGTGATGATGATGGTTGCAGAGCAATATGACTGTACAACAAAATTAATGTACCACTTAACTTGCACTTAAAAATGGTTAAGATGGTAAATTTTACATTATGTGTATTTTACTACAGTAAAAAATGTATTTGTTTATTTTTTCCTCATGCTACCTTGTCTAAGATATAATAAACATTTTGTTTTGAAAAGAAAATAAGCTGATGTCCAAGTCTCAAAAAAAAATTCAAGAAGGAGAGACCTTACTGACTTTTCGCAGATTTCATGAGAAACAGGGTTGAGTGCTTTGTTCACAGGATGGTGAGGAAACTGTACTTGATGAAAGATGTGTACTGGTGATTGATAAGACACTAAGGTTGGAAGATTATGGAGACACAGATTGTGAATATTTGAATCCCAGGCAGAGTCATTCATATAGTTTTAATCTATAGGTAGGTGATTTCTGGTTTTGAATAGGGGGAGAATATGATAAAGCCAGAATTTCAGAAATATTAATCTGAAATTTATTGCAGGGAAGAAATGTAGAATTAGGGTGACCAAGTTATTATAATTTTCCAGAAACAGCAAGATTGGGCTTGACCTAAGCTTATGGCCATGGAATGCAAGTAAGGCACAGAGATCCCAAGGAAAAATTGGAAGAAGTATTGACAGACTTCAATTATGTCAGAATTTGTATAATTTTTGCTACAGGGAATATAGAACTGAGTGAGAAATATAGTAATAAAAACAGGAGTGACAGGAGTCAAAAATAACCTCCACTAGAAAGAAATATTGATACCACAATTTTTGTCAGAGGTTTTATATAACTGATGTGGTAGTTTAAGTCTTTAAATTTTAATTTATATAATGTAGAAAAGAGTACTATGCTAATAATATTTCTTGTCTATTTAATTGCAGATCTCTGCAATATGGAAATCAATTCATATATCAGTCAATGCCACGAATGTTATCACTATGGCTTGATTTTGGTGCAAAGGCATATGAATGGGAAAAAGGTATAACTCTTCATGTAAAAATTTTAAGGGACTAGGAAGAATTATAACTTTGGTATAAAGTCAGATTTGGCTTGACAATGTAATTTACTAAAAGCTAGGAATGAATTTGTTAATTAAGATGTTATATTAGTGTAAGAAACTAAATGTTAAAAAGGAAAGGAAAGACAAATCATAGACTTTTTAAGTAGTTGCAATTCAGGGCCTGCAAGTTAAAATCTTTTAAACCAAATAATTTACCCTAAAAATTACAATGGATAGTGAAAATTAATATCCCTTGGGTTTTTCAATGGCCCTAAATATTTTTCCTACTTGGACAGGGACAACTTTCTTTTCACAAATTAGCAAGTGATCTGGCTTTGGGCATGGAAATAAAATATTTTAAAGGTGTTTTTAAAACAAAATTTTTCTTCTGTGAAATGAACTGATATGCTGATTTTTTTCTTTTTTTCTTTACTGTTTTTTAAACTTATTTTTACCCCCAGCTGGCCGTTCTGATCGTGTACAAATGAGAAATGATTTGGCTAAAATAAACAAAGTTATCGCAGAGCACACAAATCATTTAGCTCCATATCAGTTTTTGACTGCTTTTTCACAATTGATCTCTCGAATTTGTCATTCTCATGATGAAGTTTTTGTTGTCTTGATGGAAATAATAGCCAAAGTATTTCTAGCCTATCCTCAACAAGCAATGTGGATGATGACAGCTGTGTCAAAGGTAATATATTAACTACCATAGTGTCTTTTACCACTTTATATAAAACTGATTATTAATGTTAATATGTAGATACAAGTTCAAGTGTTTCACTCTGTATTAGATTAGTAATTTTAAATATCTTTTACAAGAGAAATTATAGCATTATATTTCATTTTAATATTTGGGGATATTTAGCATATGAAATGAAGTAACTAGTATGTTTAAGATCAAAGAATTTAGCATGTGTTTTCATTATGAATTGTAGTGCTTAGTGCAAAATGGTAACCTATTTTTTTCCAAATGTTTTAATACAAAGTACCTAAACTGTTAATACTAAAAAAAACTTTATTGCATTATTAATAGGAATTTATAAATTGGTCAATATATTTCATAAGTAAATATTTTAGAGAATTTAGAAAACACACAGAGATATAAAACAAAAGTTAAAATTCAAAGCTTGTACCATTCATTAATATTTTAATTTTTACATGCATTGTTTCTAAGTGTATTTTAACACTAAAATTGGATTACATTTACTTATAATTTCATGTTTTTCATTTAAGATTGTTCCCATGTTACTAAATATTCTTTGAAGATACAATTTTAGAAATTGTATAAAATTCTAAAATAGCCTTCTATAATTTATTTAGCTAGTTAGTGGATCATTAAAGTTATTTCTGTTTTATTGCTGTTATAAAAGATTTGGATACGTCTATATTTGTCCTCATTTCTGGTTATTTCTTCAGGGTACATCCCAAGAAAATAATTCACCAAGTTATAGGATAGCAGCATTTTTATGGCTCTTGACTGCATTGCCAGATTGATTTCCAGAAAATTTGTATCAGTATAAATTCTCATCATGAATACTTAAGTTGATTTTTGTCAATCAAAAGTTTTGTTATCTTTCAAAAATCTTATATAAAATTGCACTTAACTCTTTTTGACAGTCTTCTTATCCCATGCGTGTGAACAGATGCAAGGAAATCCTAAATAAAGCTATCCATATGAAAAAATCCTTAGAAAAGTTTGTTGGAGATGCAACTCGCCTAACAGATAAGCTTCTAGAACTGTGCAATAAACCGGTACTGTCATAAATCTTCTTGCTTATAGACCAATGTTGGATAATTTTATATATATAAACATACATAATTTGAGCTAATTTTCTTTCATATGATTAATTAGAATTCTAATATATATGGGTATATATACATCAAAATTTATTAAATTGTACACTTTAAATATGTATGATTTATCGTAATAAAACTGTTTTTAAAATTTTTAACGTAAGTCCCATGTCCCTCTTCCAAATATCCTCTATATTTCTAAAAGTTATTTTTTTTTTTAAGAGCCTGGATCTCACTCTGTCACCCAGACTAGAGTGCAGTGGTGCAACACTGCAACCTCCAACTCCTGGGGTCAAGTCATCTTCCTTCCTTAGCCTCCTAAGTAGCTAGGACTATAGGCAAGCCACACCACCACACCTGGCTAATTTTTTTTTTTTTTTTTTTTTTGTAGAAACAGGGGTCTCACCATGTTGCCCAGACTGATCTCGAACTCCTGGATTCACATGATCCTCTTGCCCTCTGCCTCTCAAAGTGCTGTGATTATAGGCATGAGCTACTGTGCCCAGCCTAAAAGTTCTTCTTAATGTGAATTAAGAAGAATTTTCTGAGAGTAGATTATCCATATTTATCAGGAATAATTTTAAGTAGAGGCTATGAAATAAGCCATAACAATAAGTATGTTAAATACTAAGTTTTTTAAAGTAGTCATTATGATTAATTATGTCATATCTTTAAACTTTTAGAACTCATATACATTAACCTACATTCATGATAGGAAAGAGGAATGGGGTTTTGATTTTCATTCTTTCAGTATATTTTTCAGTGTCTGTGAGGAGACAAGCACTGTGCTAAGGGAAGTAAAGATGAAGGAGAAATGTTCTTCTGCTTGAGGTACTCATAGTCCTATAGGGAACTAAGCAGATAGTTATCATCTAGGGTAATAAGTACTCTTTTCATTAGATTTATGACTAAAGTAGAAACATGGTTACAGGAGTGACCCACACTGCACCTAAGGAATTGGAGGAAAAACACTGAAGAATGTGTAGGAAACGTAAAAGTAGAGGGTGGAGGTACTTATAAGGAGGGAGAGATAGACTCCATAAGGTAAATAACTAGATTTCACTTGACAGATATTCAAAGTCTATTAATTGTTTATAGGTTAAAAGTTATAGGCTAACCTATATTTCACCTTTCCTTCATCAATAAACATCTCAAACGGGTGATCTGCATTGGCTATCTCCATTAATCCCATATGACCCATGATACATTTAACATCATTAAAAACAGTGTTATGATGATGGACAACATTCATTAAACACTGGCACTGTTCTAAGTGCTTTACATGTGCTGGTTTCTAGTTTTTTTTTTTTTTTAATATTTCTGTCTGTTTTTCTTTTCTTTTTATTTCAGGATATTATGAGAGTACAAACATTTTGGTTACATTTTGAGAGTTTGGTTATATTATGAGAGTACAAACATTTTGGTTACATGTCTTTGCCTCACCCAAGTTAGGATTAGAGGCATGCCCTTCCCCTCTACAATGCTCACCATGTCCATTAGTTGTGAGTTTACCAACCCCCAACCCCTTAATCCCTGGAAAAATGTTACTACCATGTGAGCACCATTGGTTTCTAATTCTTTTTTTTTTTTGTCTTTATTGAAGTGTAATTTACATATCATGTCTTTACTCCATTTCAAGTGTACAATTAAATGGTTATTAGTAAATTTACCAAGTTGTACAGTTATTCACATGAATCAGTTTTAGAGGATTTCCCACCCTCCATTGAGACCCCTAATACCCATCCCCAAATGCACATCAAGCATGCCCCTCCCCTTCACAGTGCTCACCACATCCCCTGGATGTGGGTCCACCCCCAACTCCCAAAATCCCCAGGGAACACCACCACCACTTAAGCACCAAAGTGTCAATCAGTCAATACCAATTTGATGGCGAGTACAAGTGGGGCCCATTCTTCAGGTCTTGTGGTTTCTAATTCTTTATCAGAAACCTTTGTGGCAGGCTACACTTAGAAATGCAGAGTTTTTCATATTTTTGAAGGTAATACAATGCATGTACTTTGTATTAGATATCACTACTGAAGGTAACTTGTTAGAGTATTCCATAATCAAGCACATAACTTCAGTGAAAATTTGATTTATAGAGGTCTTTGAATTTTCTAATGTCTGACAATAGATTGTAGGCCTCTACTGTCTCCTTTAATTATTAAATAGTCCTATGATGTAGGTCCTATTATTGATGAGGTAAAAGACAGGTTAAAATGAGGTGATTAAAAAATACTTAGAAATCTACAGACCATCAGGCCCTTGGAATTAAGATATTGTAAAAGTGAAATTTTTGTTTTGGTTGAAGTTGTGTTCTGTAATTCAAGGTAAACAAAGAAATTAAAACATACTGATTTTTTTTTCAGGTTGATGGAAATAGTTCCAAATTAAGTATGAGTACTCATTTTAAAATGCTTAAAAAGCTGGTAGAAGAATCAACGTTTAGTGAAATTCTTATTCCTTTGCAATCAGTCATGATACCTACTCTTCCATCAATTCCGGGTGCCCATGCTCACCATGATCCATTTCCTGGGCATTGGGCCTATATCGCAAGCTTCGATGATATGGTAAACTTTGGTTATATGTGACTATAACTATGATTTTAAATTTTAATTAAGTAAAAAACTTTAAATTAAGCTAAAATGTTTTTCTCAGAATGAAAATGAATTTTATTTGCAAAGTAAAAAAGAATTGGAAATATAGAAAAGTAAAACTCCCTTGTACTAGTGGTACAAAATTCAGTGATAAGAACTTCAGTGACTATAAAAATATCAGTGATTTATATTCAGTCTAATATTTTGATTTGTCAGATGCTTATATAATTTTAGTATAACTATAATCTTTATTTTTTTCACAATTTTATTTTTCCATACTCTTTTGTCCTAAAAACGAATATTTTTCAGAACAAGTGAAATTAGTAAGAGCTTGATTTTTAATTTTTTTTTATTTTTTATTTTTTTTGAGATAGGGTCTCACTCTGTTGGTTGGGCTAGAGTATAGTAGCATCATCATTGCTCACTGCAAACTCAAACGCCTGGGCTCAAGCGATTCTCCTATCTCAGCCTCCTTAGTAGCTGAGGCTGCAGGTACATGCCACCATGCCCAGCTAATTTTTATGTTTTTTCTATGTTTTGTAGAGATGGGGGTCTCTGTGTTGCTCAGGCTGATTGCTCAAAATCCTGGTCTCAAGCAATCCTCCTGCCTCAGCCTCCCAAAGTGCTAGGATTGATAGGCATGAGCCACCACACCTGGCATAATTTTTTTTTTTTAAAGTATGAAATGTGCTATAAATATGTGACTGTTTGAAAGAACTATTACTAGAGCACTTCTTCTAAGTAAGTACTTTTGAAAACTTTATTCCATTATTTCTATGACTCAAGATATTTGTTAACTGCTTTCAGAGCCAATTACCAAGCCATCTAATGAAATCATTCTTCTTATACTCATGCTTTGTTTTTAACTTACACAATATTATTTGCCTTATTTGCTCATCTTGTTAGGTAGACTTGATTTTGGAGGAGTTTCCTCTTAGAAAACCAAATTACTTTCAACTGATAAATATTTCTTACCATTGAAAACATTGAAAAACTGTTTCGAGCTCTAAAGAAAGAGCCTAAAAAGATGTTTCAGAAATCTTTTAAACATTGTGACTGCTTTGAGGGAGATTGCCTAAATTTAAATGTGTAAGTACTTATATTGCTGACGAAGTAATCTTTTTACTTCATAGCCATTCTTGATGGGTGAAAATGTGTCTTTGTTTATAGACAACTATTCTTTTGAAGATCATTTTAAGATAAAAGAAATTGTTGAAATACAAATTTACTACATAATGAAAGTTATTATATTCTCTTTTTATTTTGTTAATAACTTAATGTTTATAATATGTAGACATTTAAACAAAGAATTTTGGCCTTAATTTATATGTAGCTCATCATCTTTTAGGTGGAAATTCTTGCTTCTCTTCAAAAACCAAAGAAGATCTCTTTAAAAGGGTCAGATGGAAAGTTCTACATCATGATGTGTAAGCCAAAAGATGACCTGAGAAAGGATTGTAGACTAATGGAATTCAATTCCTTGATTAATAAGGTTTGGAGAGAGTTTGCTTTTATTTTAGAATCACCATAACTACTATCAATGTAATATGGACCTTTCAGTATGCAAATAGCTCACTCTTAAAAAGAAGGAATGAAATGTACTTTTTCATTTTCACTTAAGTTTTTCTCATTATAATGAAATATATATAACATAAATTTTTCATTTAAGCACTTTTTTTTTTTTTTGGAGACAGAGTCTCACTCTGTTTCCTGAGCTAGAGTGCCGTGGCGTCAGCCTAGCTCACAGCAACCTCAAACTCCTGGGCTCAAGTGATCCTACTGCCTCAGCCTCCCGAGTAGCTGGGACTACAGGCATGCGCCACCATGCCCGGCTAATTTTTTCTGTATATTTTTAGTTGGCCAATCAATTTCTTTCTATTTTAAGTAGAGACGGGGTCTCGCTCTTTCTCAGGCTGGTTTCGAACTCCTGACCTTGAGCGATCCTCCCGCCTCGGCCTCCCAGAGTGCTAGGATTACAGGCGTGAGCCACCGCGCCCAGCCTCAGTATTTATCCTTTTTGACTGGCTTATTTCTCTTGGCATTATGCTTTTCTTGTTTTGTTTTTTCAAGGAGCACTGAATAAGTCAATTGGCATTTTGCTTTCAAGGTTAATTTATTTTATAGCGTGTGTCAGAATTTCTATCCATTTAAAGCCAAATAATATTCCATTGTATGTCTAGACCACATTTTGCTTATCCATTCATCCTTTGATGTACATATGGGCTGCTTCTACCTTTTGGCTATTGTGAATAATATTGCTATGAACATGGGTTTACAAATATCTGTTCAAGTTCCTACTTTCAGTCTTTTGGGTATATACCCAGAAGTAAAATTGTTAGTTTCATTTAATTTTTTAAAAATAAGATTACTTTTGTTATATCGAGAAAAATATATGACATGTTAATGATGGAAAATATTTTCTATTTAATGATTAAGTTATCCATAATATACTTTTTCTATCAAATTTATTTAGGTTTTGTGTTTTAGTGCTAGGAAAAAAAGGTTAGGTTCTATTTTTTCAACTCATTGTTAAAAGGTAATCATTAGCATTTTTTCGATTTGTTGGTAAGTGCTTAGTTTCTAGCTCAAAGATGTTATGGTAAATCTCATTAAAGGCTTATTATAAATGTATGGTCTTATGTATCTAGAGTTATTATATAGTAGGTATTTATAAATACATAGCATAATATGTTTTTTCCATTGGTAAACTTTTTTTTTTTTTTGAGACAGGGTCTCGCTCTGTTGCTTACTTCATATAGTTCCAGCATTAATAATACTGTTTTTCTTTACCTAATATATCAGGATTAATCAGATGAGACCTCTAAAGCTTTCTTCTGCTAAGGGATAGCCTTTGAAACGAGGCTGTAATAATTAAACTGAAAGAGTAAGAAATACATTTTGAGGATGTCATAGAACTCATGCTCTTTGGTTCCTATGAGATAATAAAAAGCAGTCTCTGTGCCTAAGAACTTAAATGTTTCAGTAATATCTGTAAAGCAATAGAAAATAAAACAATATTTTGTCATTGTTAAATATACAATTACAGTATTTTAAACACAATATTCTTGTCACATTAATAGTGAATAAAAATTTAATTCACATTAATAGTGAATTAAAACAAGGGACTTACCCTAGGCATTTTTAATGATTTGAAAATAGATTAGGGATACTGTTCCAGCAGTTTTCTTCTCTATCATTTGGAAGAATTATTCATTTATACCACATAGTAAGCCTTCATTGACATTTTTTGCTATGAAATGAATAATCTTTAGATATCTTTGTTATAATGTTTAGAAATTTTATATTCTAGCCTATTTTTAAATTTATGTGTATTTTTTTAATAGTGCTTAAGAAAAGATGCAGAATCTCGTAGAAGAGAACTTCATATCCGAACATATGCAGTTATTCCACTGAATGATGAATGTGGGATTATTGAATGGGTGAACAACACTGCTGGTTTGAGACCTATTCTGACCAAATTGTATAAGGAAAAGGGTACTAAAATTAATTCTTAGGATATAATGATATAATATGGATATAATAGCTACTAACGTATATAATATGGGTATAATTGTTAATAACATGTCAGTATACATTTTCTTGATATAAGGTATAGTGAAATTTCTAGATTTTATATACAGAAGCATTTAAGTGTTTTCCTTCCTTTCTTCCTCCTTGTATTTTGGTTCCTTCCCTATTTTCATCCCAAAAGGATTTTGAGGTAGCTTACAAAAATGTATATGAAAATTTGTTTTTCACAGATATTGGTTAACAATGCTGAAACTACTTTTTGTGTATACAGTATTAGTCATTAGCAAATAAGTAAATATATTACATATAATGAGAGCTAGTTTTCTCATTGTCAGAGAAAGAAAAGGACAGAGAGAATGCTAGAATGAAACCTGAAGTATTATTAGATTGGAATAAGAGGCTTACGCTATCCAAACCTGGAATAATTTGAGCAACAAAATAAATGATAGTAATTGATTATAAACCATGGAATAAAATAAATAAACATGCTTCCATACTGATATAAACAAATAGTTGAGTAAATGAATAAATGGGGAAGTAGAACAATTCTTCCTTATAGTAGAATTACAGTGAATAAATACAGAAAGGCTGATGGAAATAGAAAAATCACCAATTAGAAAACATTACAGTAATAATTATTACAGGCAATGATTATAAATGAATGCTAAAATTAATAGGCAAAAGTATGAGAAACAGGTTTTTTGCAAAGTCTCCAAGTATCTCCCTATAAGATACTTATCAATTATAAAGGGAAAACTTAGTAACTTTACAGTAGAGAAACAAAAATATAACTGGTCAGAACTCTTTTAAAAAAAGTCAAAGTAATGAAAGAGAAAGAGACAGAAATTTCCTGGATTTGCTGACATTAAGGAGACATGACAACTGACAGGATCCTGGACTGGATCCTGGCCCAGAAAAAAGTATGCTAGTGGGACAGTTGGTGAAATTTGAAAAAGATCTGAAGATTAGTTAATAATACAGCAACAATAAGAATTTCCTGGTTTAAATAATTGTGTATGGCTATGAAAAATATGAACATTAAGGAAAGCTGGATTAAGAATATACATGAATTTTGTATCATTTATGCAACTTTTTGTAAGCCTAAAATTATTTCAAAACAAAGTGTTTAAAAATGCATATGATGTAATACATAAAAAATAAATAGATCAAATTATTAGAGTGAAGTAAAAAATAAGTTTATTAGTTTCCTAAGGCTGCCATATCAAAGTACTACAGATAGAGTGGTTTTAAACAATAGAAATTTATTGTCTCTCAGTTTTGGAAACTAGAAGTCCGAAATCAAGGTGTCAGCAAGGACCATGATCTCTCTGAAGGCTCATGTTCCCTACCTTTCTCTTAGATTCATTCTAGTGTTGGTTAGCTTGTAGATGAATCACACCACTCTGCCTCCATCTTTACATAACATTCTTACTATGTCTTTGTGTCTCTATTTTCTCTTCTAAGGACACTAGTTAAGTTGTTGGATTACTGAATTAAGGGCCCACCTTAATGACCTTATCTTAACCTGATTACATCTATAAAGATTCTATTTCCAAATAAGATCACATACATAGGTACCAAGGGTTAGGACTTGAGTATATTTTTCAGGTTTACAGTTTAATCCATAACATTAAGTAATATTGATAAATTATTATGGATATTGTGCTAAGTATGTCATATACATTATTTGTTAATGTTAACATGCCTAATTATCCCTATTTTATGGACAGTGCCAATGAAGTTACATAACTTGTCCAAGTTCACATGGCTAATATGTTGCAGAACTGAAACTCAAACACACTTGAGTCAGACATCAAGGAATTTGTTTATTATTTATGAGGCTGAAATATTACTGAAGTTTTAGTTTTTGCTATTGGATATTTTAAAAAATATTTTTCTTTGATATTTTTTTAAAAATACATACATATATATTTCATCTTATGAACATAGTTGAACTCTACAACATTTGATGCTAAAAACCTCAAATCATAAGCTTATTTGTAAAACAACTTCTGCTTCTCCTTATGATTTGTATTCTACAGGATTAATTTAAGAATCAGTTATACTATGAGTTATATAGGCTAATCTTTGCATAAGGTAAATTATTTCAGAACACCAATGTGGGTTTCTTAGTAATGGCTCAGTTTGGACCTATACCACATCTTAATTAACAGAGAGATCTCTATAAATTTTTTTTTTTTTTTGAGACAGGGTCTCGTTCTGTTGCCCAGGCCAGAGTACAATGGCATTATCACAGCTCACTGCAGCCTTGAACTCCTGGGCTCAGGTGATCCTCCTGTGTCAGCCTCCCAGGTAGCTGGAACTACAGGTGCACACCACCACGCTCAGCTAATTTTTCTGATTTTTACAGAAACAGGGTCTCTCTGTATTGCCCAGAGTGGTCTCAAACTCCTGGTCTCAAGTGATCCTCTCACGTTGGCTTCCCAAAGTACTAGGATTACAGGTGTGAGCCACCCATACCTGGCCATCACTATAATTTTAGTGAAGGTCACAGCATTTTCACAATTCCAGGGACACCATTCACATTAGATATATTCTGAGTCATATATTCTGGAATTATTTGATTCCCCAACATTGGGTTTAGTTGACATTAATTTTCATCAATAAGAGGCTTTACTTTGGATAAGTACGGTGATCCCTCAGTATAAGCTGGGGTATTGATTCCAGAACACCGTGTATACCAAAATCCAAGCGTACTCAAATCTTATAGTTGGCCCTGCTAAACCCATGTTTAGGAAAAGTCAGCTCTCCTCTGTGGCGCAGGTTCCTACCTTTTCCATCCACATTTGGTTGAAAAAATCTACATGTAAGTGCACTCACATAGTTAAACTTCTGTTGTTCAAGGGTCAACTGTATTTAGGGAAGATAATGTAGTTTATTATTTTATTATACTATCAGAAGTAAGTTTATGTATGCACAATTGAAAATATATTCTTGTTTTTTAATAACAATTTGATTAAAAGTAGATGTTTCCTGTCCTATCGTAACAAAAAAAGCTTGCTCTTTTTTTTTCATTTGGCTTGTGTAATTAATGGAAATCACTGTGCCTTGCAGGAGTATATATGATAGGAAAGGAACTCCGCCAGTGTATGCTACCAAAGACAGCAGCTTTGTCTGAAAAACTCAAAGTATTCCAAGAATTTCTCCTGCCCAGGCATCCTCCTGTTTTTCATGAGTGGTTTCTGAGAACATTCCCTGATCCTACATCATGGTAAATTGCCAAGAATATAATACATTGTTATGGTTGAATGTTTATTTTCAGTATTTTAGATTTATGTTGCCTCATATGGCATAAAGATATTTGATTGACATTTTATTTTCTTTAGGTACAGTAGCAGATCAGCATACTGCCGTTCCACTGCAGTAATGTCAATGGTTGGTTATATCCTGGGGCTTGGTGATCGTCATGGTGAAAACATTCTCTTTGATTCTTTGACTGGTGAATGTGTACATGTGGATTTCAACTGTCTTTTCAATAAGGTATGTGATGTGACTTACTCTAGTTAATTGTATGTTTCCTCCCTAATTTCCTTTCCTCAACAACTGTTCTTCCTATACATATCTATTGGTAGCAGTTATACTCAGAGTTGAGTCATACTGACAATCTGTTAACTAGTTTTCATCAGTGAATCACAAAGTAAAACAACTTAGGATAGAGGGAATTTAGAAGGGTGATATAGTAAAACTAGCACTGAACTTGAAATCCAAAAACATAGGTTTAAGTTCTGACTCAAATAGTTATTAGTTATATAAACATGGGTAGATCGGTTCATCTTACTGAGACATAGTTTTAGAGAGACAGAGTAGTTTAATATGATGGTTTCCAAATCTGGCAGCATATCAAAATTGTCTAAGGTTTAAAAAAAAATACAGATATCTAGGAAACATCCCAGGAGATTCAAATTCTGTAAGGCCGGAGTGGGGCCTGGGAATAAATTAAGGCAATTGGACTCATTTATAAGGCCCCCCACAATTTTCCAATGTTATTATCCTGGAGGGCAGAGTGGTAGGTTAGCCCACTATTTTCTTCATCCCCACCTTCTATGGATTGCCTTGTGCTATCACAGGAAACCAAGAAAAGCCATAGACCCAATTGAGAACAAATCGGATATAAAACCACTGGTATAGATTCAATCATACAAGAGAGGAATTTGGGATAACTGGAGAAATGAAAGATCCCCAGGAAAGGCAGGTTAGAGAAAGATAGAAAATGGACAACTGGACTTCATTGTATGGCTTATTTCATTTCCTGTCTGAAGGGATGTAAGCATCTAACACTTGGCTATTTCTTTTCAAAATCTTCCTGTTTTAAAGTGAAAGTCTTAAAGAAAAGAAGAAAAATATGAGAATACTTGTATTTATATTATTCAAGAAATATATTAAGGAAGTTAATATGAGACTAAATATTGAATTCATAACAATTCTTTATAATATTATTAACTATACTAAATTCAATGAAAGATAAGTCCATCCATCTTCTAGATCTTATCCAAGATCCAGTTGTATTATAGTTTCAGCTCCCCAAAAGCAAAGGCAGAGTTCTATGGCTATTTCATGATATAAGCCTCTAATGCAGTTATACACATAAATATTTTGAAGGTATTTTTGCTCTTTGCTGAGAGTCTAAACATGAAATTCTAAACTCTTTGAGTAAAAATTTAAAAATTTTAACATTATTACCTTGTAATAAAATGCATTGTTTTTAAGGGAGAAACCTTTGAAGTTCCAGAAATTGTACCATTTCGCCTAACTCACAATATGGTTAATGGAATGGGTCCTATGGGAACAGAGGGTCTTTTTCGAAGAGCATGCGAAGTTACAATGAGGCTGATGCGAGATCAGAGAGAGCCTTTAATGAGGTAATCATCTATACTTTGTAAATAATTTAACAGTAACTTTGACTGTAATTATTGGTCCCTAAGTATGTTTTCTTTATATTGAAACCACTTTGCCCTGGCTAAAGAAGATTTTTTTAAATAATAGCTCTATGAATATATAATTTACATACCATAAATTCATCCCTTTAGAAGTACACTTCAGTAGTTTTCAGTACCTTCACAAGATTGTACAACCATTACCATTATCTAATTTTAAAGCATTTGCATCACCCCAAAAAGAAATTCCATGGCCATTAGCAGTCACTCCTGATCCCTTCCCCCTCTCCACCTCTCTACTTCCAGCCATCCCCTTGCAACCACTAATCTATTTTCTATCTCCATGGATTTGCCTATTCTGGGCATTTCATATAAATGGAGTCACATCATATGTGCCTTTTTGTGTCTTTCTTCTTTCACTTAGCATAGTGTTTTCAAGGTTTGTCATGTATCAGTACTTCATTATTTTTTATTGCCAAATATTCTATTGTATGGATATACCACATTTTATCTATTCATCAGTTAATAGACATTTGGATTATTTCACCTTTTGTCTGTTGTGATTAGTATGGCTGTGAACATTGTGTACAAGTTTTATGTGGATATATGTTTTCAGTTCTCTTGTGTATACCTGGGAGTGTAATTGCTAGGTCATATGTTAACTCTAAGCTTAACGTTTTGAGGAACTTTCAAATTAATTTCCAAAGCAGTTGTAATACTTTATAATTCCACTAGTAATGTATGTGGATTCCAATTTCTCTGTATCTTTACCAACATAGATTATTGTCTATAATTTTTATTTTACCCATCCTAGTAGTTGTGAAGTGGCATCTCACTGTGGTTTTAATATGCATTTACCTAATGACCAATACCAGTGATGTTGAGCATCTTTTCATATGCTTATTAGCCATTTGTATATCTTCTTTGGACCAATGATTATTGAAAGCCTTACTCTCACCCCCACCCTCCGAGACGGTCTGATGCTATAGCCCAGGCTGAAGTGCAATGGCGTAATCATAACTCACTGCAGCTTCAAACTCCTGGGCTCAAGGGATCTTTCCATCTCAGCCTCCTAAGTAGCTAGGACTACAGGCGTGTGCCCCCACGCTGTCTTTGCCCATTCTTAATTGGGTTATTTGTCTTCTTATGCTTGAATTGTAAGAGTTCTTTACACATTCTAGGTACAGACCTTTATGAGATGTGTGATTTGCAAATATTTTCTTCCATCTTTGGGTTGTTTCTTCACTTTATTTGATTATAGCCTTTAAAGCATAAAAGTTTTTAATTTTGATGAAGTCCAATCTATCTGTTTTTTTCTTCTGGTATTTTTGGTGCTTTTGGTGTCATATCTAACAAACTATTGCCTAATCCAAAATCACAAAGATTTATAGCTATGTTTCCTTCTAAGTATTTTATAGTTTTAGCTCTTCTGTTTAGATCTTTGATCTATTTTCAGTTATTTTGTATATATGGTGTGAAGTATGGGTCCATATTCATTCTTTTACATGTGCATCTCTATTTTTCCTAGTACCATTTTTTGAAAAGAGTATCCCTCCCCCCTTACTTATCTTGGCATTTTTGTTGAAAATGGTCAGTTGATTTTCAAAGGTTCTATTCCATTGATCTATATGTTTAACTTTATGCCAACACAGTCTTGATTATTATAGCTTTGTAGTAAGTTTTGAAATCATAAAGTGTGAGTACTACAACTTTGCTTTTCCTCCCAAGATCATCGGCTATTATGGGTTCCTTGCATTTTCATATGAATTTTAAGATCAGCTTGTCAATTTCTACAAAAGTCAGCTTGGATTTTGATAGGAACAGCACTGAATTCATAAAAATCAGTTTGGGAATTATTGCTGTCTTAACAATACTAAGTCTTCTAACCCATGAACATGGAATGTTTTCCTGTTTATTTAAATCTTTAATTTCTCTCAACAATGTTTTGTAGCTTTTTAGTATGCAAGTCTTGTACTTAACTTTTAAAAATTGTATTCCTAAGTATTTTATTCCTTTTGATTCTATTCTAAATGGAAATTTTCTTAATTTCATTTTTGGATTTATTCATTGCTAGTGTATAGAAATACAATTGATATCTGTATATTGATCTTGTGTCCTGTAACCTGCTAAACTTGTTTATTAGTTCTAATAGTTATTTTTGTGGCTACCTTAAGGTTTTCTCTCTACAACACCATGTCATCTGCAGATAGTTTTACTTCTTCCTTTCTACTCTCAACTCCTTTATTTCTTTTTCTTGCCTAATTGCCTTAGCTAGATCAATGTCAAATAGACATGGTAAGAGTGGACATCCTTGTCTTGTTCCTGATCTTAGGAGTAAAGCAGTCTTTCACCTTTAAGTATGGTGTTAGCTGTGGGCAGCAGATATTTTTAAAGACCTTTTAAGCTCCTTAATACCTTCTGTATTGATTTAAAAGTTGTCTACTACACCTGTGCTCGAATGTTTATAGCAGCACAATTCATAATTGCAAAGTTGTTGAAACAACCCAAGTGCCCATCAATACATGAGTGGATTAATAAAATGTGGTGTATATATATATATATATATATATATATATATATATACACATCATGGAGTACTATTCAGCTATAAGAAGCAATGGTGATATAGCACCTCTTCTATTTTCCTAGATGGAGCTGAAACCCATTCTACTAAGTGAGGATGGAGCTGAAACCCATTCTGCTAAGTGAAGTATCCCAAGAATGGATAAACAAGCAGCACATGTACTCATTAGCAAATTGGTTTCACTGATCAACACCTAAGTGGATATATAGGAATAACATTTATCATAGGGTGTCGGGCAGATGGGAGGGGGGAAGAGGGGATGGGTATATGCATACATAATGAGTGCGATGCGTACCATCTGGGGGATGGACACGCTTGAAGCTCTGACTCTGGGGGAGAAAGGGGGTAAAGGTAACACACGTAACCTAAACATTTGTTCCCTCATAATATGCTGAAATAAAAAAAAAAAGAAAGTAAATAAATAGAAGTTGTCTACCAGATATTATGGTAGAATACACTGGTTATTTAGACATAGGCAAAGACAAATTCTATAAAAGAGGAAGTATATCACCTTGAGAGGCACTTACCAGGAGCCTCTGTGGCATTTTTCCCCCACTTACTTGTCTGCCATTTTTGTTGAAAATAGTCGATTGATTTTCAACAATTCTATTCCATTGACCTATATGTCTAACTTTATGCCAACATAAGGGGGATCTGAGGAAATAATTTCTGGAGGAAGTAGCTGAGACCTTAAACATAAATAAAGTTGACCATGCAAAGGGGAAGAGAGTGTTCTGAGTGATAGAAATATCAAGGCAAGTGAAGACATAGCCTGGCTGAGAAACACAATACTGTAGTGGGTATACTTCAAGGAAATGGTGTTAAGAGATAATGTTGGACAGTTGGGCAGGGGCTAGATTATGAAGGACCTACATGAGGCCTGTTTTCATGTTTAAACTTTACCCTGAGAGCAATCAGAAATCATCCAAGCATTTTAAGAAGGAAATTTTTAAAAAGCAGAGAAGGAAATGAGATAATCTGATTTGCACTGCAGGAAAATTAGGATTCTAGTTTGGGCTACTAATGGCTAGAAAACTAGTTAGAGAACTATTGCAGTAACCCAGGAAGAGATGATAATGTATTGGATGGTGTAGTGGCAGTAGAGCTGGAGATAGAGAGATTCTAAAGAGATTTAGGAGGTGGAATTGGATATTAGAGAAAAAGGAGGCAAGGATGATTACTAGATTCTTATCTATAGCAAATGGGTGAATGATATTGTTCTTTACAGATTTGAGGAATACAGGAGAAATAGTTGGGAAAAGATAATCACTTTTACCTTGGTGATACTGAGTTTGAGGTGCTTACAAGACACCCAAGTGGGTATTTCTAATAGGTAGTTGGATTTGATGTTTAGAGCACAGGAAAAATGTCTAGCCAGGGTCTATGTGGTAGCTATAGGTATTATATAGTTATTGAAGACATAGCAGGGAATAAAATTCATTCATTCAATAAATAGTCATTTACCAATTCACAGTATACATTTAGAGATAGCACATAAAACTAATCTTACTCTACTCTCCAAAACACCTTATACTCTCCTCTATTTTGCCTTTTCTCTCCCTATCTTTCCTTTACCCTCCCCTTCCACCAAAACAATAATTTCATGTATCTTACTGCCAAGGTAGTAATGTATATTATAAGAGTATTATAATTAACTTCTCATTCTTCATTTATTCTTAAGTGTTGATGTTAGCAAGATTTCTTTTTGCAAAGATAATATTGTACTATTGCCATAATTTTTTTAATTTTAGTGTCTTAAAGACTTTTCTACATGATCCTCTTGTGGAGTGGAGTAAACCAGTGAAAGGGCATTCCAAAGCATCACTGAATGAAACTGGGGAAGTTGTCAATGAAAAGGTTAGTATAAGGTGTAGATTGACATGAGCTGTAGTTCTCATCTCTACAAATGAGAACTGATTCTAAATATTGCAACTATTGATTACTCTGAAATCTAGTTCTCTAGTATGACAATGCCATAAGTTTTCTTTATCATCATTAATAATGTTAACATTATTAGCATTTGTATAATAAATCAGAGTTCAAGGCATACTAGTTTAATGATAGACAATTCATAATTATGAGATATAGTGGGAAAAACTTGAGCACAAATTGCCTAAACTGACAGAGTAGCAGATAAGAGCTTTAATATCATGATACCAGTGTGCCACAATCTATCTTGACAAATGCAGCAATTCACTTCTTGCTAAAATTAGTTGAAGCCTCAAAGTTTACAGTCATTTAGTTATTTTTAATAAGTTAGAATAGGTTGAGGATTATTTTTCCAGTAACATGCTCACTTTTGCATTCTGATATACTTTCTTAAGAAAGAAATGTGGGCCGGGCTCAATGCTTCATGCTGTAATCCGAGCACTTTGGGAAGCCAAGGTGGGAGAATTGCTTCGAGGCAAGGAGATCAAGACCAGCCTAGGCAACATATAGTAGAGAAATTTTTTCTTTACAAAAAAAATTTTAAAATTGGCCAGGTGTGATGGCACAGGCTTGTAGCCCCAGGTACTTCGGAGGCTGAAGCAGGGGGATCACTTGAGTCCAGGAGTTCAAGGCTGCTGTGACTTATAATCATGCCACTGTACTCCAGCCTGGGTGACAGAGCAAGATCTACCCCCACTTAAAAAAAAAAAAAAAAAAGAAAGAACTATGTAGAATTCCAAGAAGTTCACTTAGAACTTTCTTTTCCATATAGTAACATAATGTAAATATTAGGCATTAGAGCATTGTTGTTATTGTTAGGATACTTATTCAAATGTTTAAGTCATAAACACTTTCAAGGCAGATTTTTTAAACTATTTTTTTTCTAGAATTGTAACATGGAAAGAATTATGTTATTTTATGTAGCCCTGATACATGTCCAAGCAATTGATGTTGAATCAATATCGCTAGCCTCAAAATCAGTCTCAAGTTACTGTATTTGTTTCATTTCTTCTTTTTCTGTATTGGCTCTTACAAAAGGAGTTATTGATCAGTAAAATGGTGTTAACGTTTATTAAATATCAATACCAAGAAAGGTAGTTATTCTAAATTATCAACATCCACAAGTTATTGGGTCCTTAGCCCTAATGATTTTCTGTTTCTTCTTGTTAGGCCAAAACCCATGTTCTTGACATCGAGCAGCGACTACAAGGTGTAATCAAGACCCGAAATAGAGTGACAGGGCTGCCATTATCTATTGAAGGACACGTGCATTACCTTATACAAGAAGCTACTGATGAAAACTTACTATGCCAAATGTACCTTGGTTGGACCCCATATATGTGAAATGAAATTATTTCAAAGAATATGTTAATCTAAAATTCATGCATTTGTTATTAATCTGTGGTTGTATCTATTCAATTCTAAAATGTAAGTTTATGTTCTTAGAGCAACTGGTATTATTTCTCCTTGATTTTTAATTATACTTAATATATGTTCAGTTATTAAGAAATAAACCTCTCTCTTAATACCTGTGTATTCTAACTAGGGAAATGGAACATCGTGTGTTTCTTATGGTCAAACAATGTGTTTGCAAGAAGCAAACCAGTCTAGTTTCATTTTACACTTTTATTGATTGCCTTTTAAAAGTACTAGCTTAGTGTAAGGATTCATTTGAACAACAATGTAATTACGGGATAAATGCTGTGGGTAAGACACTACGCTAGAGTTGTGCATGGAGCTACCTCTCCTGCTCTTGGGGAACTGACAGACAAGTGAAAGAGAGGGGAGAGAGAGAGAGAGAGAGAGAAATGTAAATAGTACATCATTAAGTTCATTTATAACTCTTTTTTTGGTGTATTCGAAAGTGTGTTAGGGAAAAAACATAAACCAAGAAGGATGAATTATGAAAACTAAAACATTCTTTAATTTCAAAGATGCTCCCATAGTGTAGGTATGCCAGAATGCAGAGTCCACTGGTCATGGAAGACAGCAATACTTAAAATTCCAAGAGATTTTAAAATCTAAAAGCTTTAATGTTTTTAAGTTTTTTCCATAAATTTTCTCACAAATTTAAAAGAAATGAAAATAATTACAAAATAATGAGGTTATTACATTCAAATAAATGCAAAACTCTTAAATTAAAGATAATTGAAATTGTGATGGGGAAAAATATGATAAACCATGAGGCATGAATGTGAAAACAACATCGTGGCCTTCTAGGACCTAATGTTAACAGTTAAGGGAGGCAGTGCGCGGGGAAGGGGTCGGGACGTGGAGGAGGTAGTTAAGAATATTTTTCAACTTACAATTTTGAAAAGAACGTTTTTAAAAGACACTTTAGGTTTAAATCTCGAGACCTTGCCAATCTGTGTTGAAAAATACTGAGATTAGCAGTTCCTGGAGACAGAAGCAGCCAGCACAAATATCAGTGTTCAATACCCTTCCAATAGTCTCGTGCGTTTTCATACCACTTCTAAACCCACTTAAGTATCACAGCTCCATCAGCTGGTATTTTCAGAACTAAGTCTAAACACACGCCCAACCTCCTCAGCGCTCTGCCGCACATGCCCCAGTGAGCCCCACGGCGCCGAGCGGCGGGCGGGGAAGGCCGGGCCAAGGCCCGCCCCCGGGACGCGGCCTCGGGAGCTGCCGCTCTAGGCCGGCGGGCCTCTCTATGGTCGGCGGGCGGAGTGTTGTCATCTGGAGAGCGACGGCCGGAGGAGGCGGCAGCGTAGGCCCCGGCGGGGCGTTCGGTTTCGGTTTGGCCCTGACTGGAATTGGTGTTGACGGTCGAAATGGGAGTCCCCAAGTTTTACCGATGGATCTCAGAGCGATATCCCTGCCTCAGCGAAGTGGTGAAAGAGCATCAGGTGGGTGAGCGAGGGGCAGCGGCTCTGACGGCCGAGAACGCGGAGCTACGGGGCCCTCTCTCCACCCCAGCACTGCGGCTTTCCAGCCTCCTCTTTCTGCTCGTGTGCCGGATGAGTGGCATAGGGAGGGGGACAGAGGTTTGAGGACGCTCGGATGGCCTGAAAGCGGGCAGAGACGCAGGTTGCGTTTCTGTGCGGAGAGCCGCGGGGCTCAGGGCAGGTCTGACAGCTCTCCTGCCGGGGCTGGGCCCTCCGCGACTCCGTAATTAAGTCCTGGGAAGGAACGCTTTTAACGAGTTCTCCCCTTTTCTCCCTGGGGAGCTGCAAGTTGCCTTTTGCTTTATAGACGCTGCGAGGCTGGAACAGATCTCCTCGCGGGCCCCCACCCCAAAGAAACAGACTCACGAACAGTAACAACCGCCTGCGCGGTTGAATCACCTTGTTTACTTTCCCTTATCAAGAGCTGCATTCCCCCGCATCCCCAGCGCCTGGACTTTTTGACGTAGCAGGTGGTTCACATTTATGATGCCTTTTGTTACATGTATTCTGTTCTTTTAAAGACAGTACCAAATCCCCTATTGCCAAAACAAACATAAAGCCCTTGGACAAGGGGGGAGGGGGGGCCTCTATTTGGTGGCTTCGCTGTGTGTGCATTCGAGAAAGAAGGAGAAACAGATTGTTAGAGCATTAATACTACTACTATTCGGTGTATAATGAGCCCGGGGCAACGTTTATGTATAGATTCCAAAATGTAGTTTATGTATTGAAACTCTAGAAAGAGAAGAGAAAGCAATCGTTTATTAGGTAAACTAGACTTTGGGTGATACTTTAGTGTTGTCACATTTAATGAATTTCATAGATCTCTTGTGTGTTTTATGTTTTACAGGAAAAAAAAAATCAGTTTTGAAATTTGCCCAGCTGATTGAATTAGTTGTGATGGGTAGCATGGTATAAATAATGGGGGGAAATAATCGGGCGAACACCATCATGCTGTTAAGTTATGGTTTAATCTTTTTAAAAAGTACTTATAAGCATGAAGGTAGAGCTAAACTTCTGTAAAGGATTCTTTGTTGTTGAATTCAAATTTGATATATGAGAAAAAGCTTACAAAAAAATTCCAAAATGCTAGTTTACCATTAATTTATTTGAAATATGGGTAGATTTAGGGAGACTTTTTCCGGAGAGGAGGGTTCAAAAGGATACCAGTGCATTGCGAAAATAAAGACAAGAAACTTTGGCTTTCCCTGGATCCTTCAGTCGTCAAACATTGGAGTACCTGCCATGCATCAGCCACTTTATCTCTAAAGTACAAAAATAATGTGATGATTATTCAGAATGGTTGATAATATATGATTTGTTCAGTAATATTTTTATTCTGTACTTTTTGGCACAGAGTTTGGTTTGGTGACAATATCTTGGTTTCTCTCCATCCTGAGGAATTTTGTTACTGAAGAACAAAAATAATCTCTTTAAGGCAACTTTATGACTTGGACATTAAGATAAAGTTTTGTGAAAGCTTTACTGTGGATAAAAACGGGAAGTAGGATTATTTTAAAATTCCATTGTAGGCCAGGCGTGGTGGCTCATGCCTGTAATCCTAGCACTCTGGGAGGCTGAGGCGGGAGGATTGCTTGAGCCCCGGAGTTTGAGGTTGCTGTGAGCTAGGCTGACGCCATGGCACTCTAGCCCAGGCAACAGAGTGAGACTCTGTCCCAAAAAAAAATAAAATAAAATTCCACTGTAAATAAACTTTAATACTTGGTCCATCAAAGTGATGTCTTGTGAAAATGTTTGATTAAAAAGAGACAGAAAGGCTACCAGCTTCTCTCTCAAGCAGAACTTAAAGATGATAATACCTAAGTAAGTCACAATAGTTCAAAAGCTGGGGGAAAGGGTTGGGAAAAGTGGATTTCTAGGAAAATAGCATAGTTTTTCAGTCTGAGTCATCACATAAAAACAGAAAGAAAAACTAGATAGCAAGTTTTTTTTTTTTTTTTTTTTTAGAAGCAAAGTCTTGTTTTTTGACCCAGGCTGGACTGCAGTGGTCCAGTCATAGCTCACTGCACCCTCAAGCTCCAGGGCTCAAACAGTCATCCACCTCAGCCTCTCAAATAGATGGGACTACAGGTGCACAGGGACTACAGGGAATGCCAGGTCAATTTTTTTTCCCTGCTTTTTTTTTTTTTTTTTTTTTTTTGTAGAAACAGGATCTTGCTATGTTGCTCAGGCTGATCTTGAATGCTTGGCTTCAAATGATCCTCCCACCTTGGTCTCCCAAAGTGCTGGGATTACAGGCATGAGCCATCACACCTGGCCTAGATAGCAAAATATAAAATTCATAAAACAATTACGAGAAACCATGTAGTATGAAATCTGCATGAACCCCAAAGTATAGCTAAGTGAAACAAACTAGTAATAGTCTCTAGACCCAATCAGTGTTGACATCTGTGCTAGAGGAAGAAGGAAGCGATGGGGCAACATCTGATGGACCTGAGAACAGGAGAATTCCAAAATAGTCAACAGGTATTTACAAAAAGATTATGCTGGCCAATGAGATAGTAGTAGCTGAAATTGAGGGTTTTTATTCTCTCCAGTATAGACTGAGTCAAGAGTCTACCATAAGAAAGACCAAAGCGACAGTGGTCTACTTCTTATGAACTGTCAAAACTGACTTGCAAAGGCACCATTCTAGGACAGAGCCCATCCTAAGGGGAATCTGCTGGGAGTGGACTAAAATTTTATCATGAAAGGGGCAATAGGGACAAGAAAAGAGAAGGAGATGGTCCACGTAAAAGTGAGGGACAGTCACAGAGTCAAGAAATCTTAGAAAACCACCCACCATATTTTTTAACACTACCCAAAAACAGCAGAAGAGGGAGCTTTGTGAAGTTAAAGCTTTCCTGAACCCCTACTCATTCTAAAAGTTCAAGAAAATTAAATTCATATAAAAATGAGCAACAGAAAAGTACTGAGGGCCAGGCGTGGTAGCTCACGCCTGTAATCCTAGCGCTCTGGGAGGCCGAGGCAGGAGGATCGCTTGAGCTCGGGTTCGAGACCAGCCTGAGCAAGAGCAAGACCCTGTCTCTACTAAAAAAATAGAAATTAGCTGGACAACTAAAAAAAAAAAATATATATATATATATATGTATATAAAAATTAGCCAGGCATGGTGGATGCATGCCTGTAGTCCCAGCTACTCAGGAGGCTGAGGCAGGAGGATCAGGATCACATGAGCCCAGGAGTTTGAGGTTGCTGTGAGCTAGGCTAATGCCATGGCACTCTAGCCCAGGCAACAGAGAGAGACTGTGTCCAAAAAAAAAAAAAAAAAAAAAAGTACTGAGGGCAAATCACATACAATGTTATTATACGGGAAAAAGGAAACAGAATAATATCCCTACAGATAATAAAAACTTGCAATAAAAGCATGCACATAAAACATCAAAACTGTAACTATCTCAGAATGTGCTAAAAGGCACTAAGAAAATGATCTAAGACATCAAAGAACAGCATATATCAATTATGAAAACTCAGGCATGAGGTGACAGACCTAAAGAAAATTAGAAATAAATGAAAACAATTATTTTAAAATGAAGCCTAAAATAGAAGCAAGGCAGAAGCAAATGATACCAGTAGAGAAAAAAAAGTGGAAGGTGGAAAGAAGAAGAAATTTTATTTATTTTTTAATTAACTTATTTTTTAGTCCTTTGTTGTCTTTCTGTTTCATAGTCCCTATTTAAGAAGAAGAAATTTTTTTAAATAAAGTTTCTAGAGAAAGTAACAAATCGGAAAGACAGGCAAAGAAGACAAATAATAGAGGTTCCTGTAAAAGAAAACCAAAGCAACATAACAGAACAAATAATAAAACTATAATTAAAATGTTCCTGAAATTAAAAAAAAAATTGAAACTATGTATTAGAAGAATAATACACCATGTTCCTGACAATATTGATTCAGATGACCAATATCAAGACATATTCTAGTAAAAGTACTGGACTTTAAAGAAAAAGAGGACTGGTGGCTTCAATTGAGGGTTCCTGAATTGAAAACAACATGTCTTTCCCTGTTAGTGTCCCCCCAGCCATCGAAGGGAAAAAAGAAAGACAAAATGTGGATAGATTTATAAATCTGAAACTTTGCTTCTGATGTTTCATTTCATTGGAATTAGTTGCTAGTTTTGTTTTAGAGTCAGTAACACCACCACTGGAGAAGGGAAGGGAGAACAATTCCAGAGACATGTTTTCAAATAATTATCATTTTTACTCAACCACAAACTCATCCTTTACCCATCTTCAGAACTTGGAGCTTACAACTTATAAGGATCAGGTACAGCAATTCCAGCTTCTGATGCAGTATCCTGGGTTTGGTTTAGGCTACCATGTTTTATCTATTGCTATCAAAACCATTTACTCTCTTCTAGAAATCTGTAGTCAGCTAATACCTTCCATTCTTAGGCTTTTTTGAAGGGAGTAGATTATAAATTTTTAGAGCATATGCAATTTTCTTGGTGATTATAATCCAACACAGTGCCGTTAAAATGGCTAAGATTTGTTAAGTACTTGCCATGTACAAGACGCTGTATTAAGTGCTTTGCATGTATTCATTTATTTAATCATAGCAATTGAAGCTCCATTTTATAGCTGAGTAAACTGAGTCAAAAAGATTGAATTATCCAAAGTCATTACATAGCTAGTAAAGTAAGTGTTGGAGCTGAATTTAAATTAAACAGAATTTCTCTAAGCAATGGGGTTTTTTTTTTCATTGCTGCCCCTCTAGAAAGCTCTTTAGAATTATTTTTTTCCTAATCACTCCCCCCAACTCCACCAAATTTTTATACTTCAGATATACTGTATATCTATGTATGGTGGGTGCTTTATTATGTAAACTCCCTACCTCCATCCTATACAACAATTTCGGCCCACTTGGGAGCCATATTATTAGTGTTGGTAATGCATGCTCTAGAGCCTGTGTTGTTTTAAAAATTATGGTAAAATGTACATAACAAACTTTACCGTCTTAACCATTTTTAAGTGTACAGTTCTGTAGTGTTAAGTGTATTCACGTTGTGCTAAGCTGTGCTTTTAAAATGAGTCTTCTGTGCATTATGCTAAAAAAAATGCTTCTAGGTTATGAAAACCTAAACTTAGGGAAAACAAGTTGACATTTCTGTTTTAATGTGTTTGCTGTTGTGTGGGGGCTTAATTGTCTTATTTTTTACTATAGTATTTACCATATTTCCATATGGTGGTATGGCACATACCATATGGTGTGGCACATAATGGTGTTCAGTAAATATTTATTATGTGAAGAATTTATTACCTATAGCATATCATATAATCTATAAAACATAGCATATAGAAATGTATATTAAAATATACGTGGTATATTGCTATGTTTTAAAACATAGTTGTTTTTTTCTTAAGCAACAAAACCTTGAGATTGTTTAAACAGTCTTAACTGGAAAAGAAGAATTATTGACACCTCTTTTAATCAGTCAAATATATATTGTTTGTCTATATGTAAAGGGCATCTTGAAACAACATTAAATGGGATAAAAAGACTAACAAAAAGAAACTGATATTTTGAGATTAGACACTAAGATATTAATACTTAAGCACAATTTAAAGTAGTAAGAGTGCTTTGAGGGCTGTCCAGAAAGTATCCAGCCATTGTTAATACAATAGAAGGGTTTGTGAGACATGGAGACAGTGTATCCTGGCAGCCAAAGAGAGTGGACTGTAATGCACATGCGTAAACAATGACACCTTCACTGTACTAGTCAGTGGATTGCTAGTCACCAATGAGTAAGCACGTGCACTGTGTGGCCATCACATTCAAAATAACTGAGCAAGTAGAGCAACGAATCTGCATCAAATTTTGCATTAAGCTTGAACATTCCTCGGTGGAAACTATTTAGATGATTCAGAAGGCTTTTGGGGACAATGCATTGAGTGCAGTGCAAATAAAAGTGTGGCACAGACACTTCAAAGATGGTCAAGAATCTGTTGAAAGTAATCCACATTCTGGAAGGCCTGCAGCAAGCAGAATACCTGAGAATGTTGAATACTTATGGTTGGTTAAGTTAAAAGATGCTGGGAGAACTGTGAGGTGCTAAGGTGAAAGGGAATGAGGTATTGTCCTATGTACAATGTTTTTTGTGTCTTCTTCAATAAATGTCTCTACTTTTCATATTACATGGCTGGATACTTTCTGGACAGACCTCCTATATACATATTCCAAGTTATTGCTATAGAATACGTGTGTTAATCATATTCAATGAAGGAAACACTTTATTTGTTTATTAATTTATTAAATATTTTTGATTTGTTACTGTATGTCAGGCAGCGTGCTGAGGGTTCTAAATAACCAAATCAGAGACCTTGCTTTTACGACACTCAGGTTAGCAGGGAAGGACAGATACATACACTTAAGCATTCAGTAAAAATGTATTGAACACCTAATAATACGCCAGGTGGACACATGCATTGAGAACACAAAAATAAGATATGGTTCCTGCCTTCAAGATGCTAACTCTTAAGACAGATTTGGAAAAGAGAAATAGCAAAAGCTTCCGTTCAGAAGATGTTTAATTGCATTACTAAGTGAAGTAAGAGTGATATGTGCAAGATTCAGCATAAAGAAGTAAGGGAAAGCCAAAGATTCTTGAGGTGGATCTTGAAAAAGGGTGAGTCAAAATCCAGAAGGTCAGTAGAGGGAGGAGCAGGAAGGACAGGAAAGCATTTCAGGAAGTAGAAGCAGCATCTGTAAAGTCACAGAGGTTTGAAACAGGGCAGCACATTTAGAGCTTTCCAAGCAATTTACTGTGTGTGTGTGTGTGTGTGTGTGTATAAACAGAAAAGAATATGGAATTGGTGGGAAAGATGGCAGCCAAATCATGCAGGACCTATGGATTTGTAGTATCCTGTGGGTTTAAGTAAGGAAACTATGATCAGATTATGTTTTAGAAAAATGTCTCAGCTGTGGGGAGACAGAAAACTGTAAGCAAGCAGTCCAGTTGGAAAACTGAGGGCATGAACCAATGCAGGAGATTTAGGGATGGAGAAAAAGATGAGATTGCTTAAGACAATGGGAATGGATAAGATGGTAAGATTCCAGAAACATATCAGATGTTAAGTTAAAATACCTCATTGACTACTTAGATATGGGGTTGAGGGAAGAGGAGATTATAAAATAATCTTGAAATTACTAACTTGCAGATGTATAATAACTCTGGGAAGAGAAACTACAGTATCAGTATTATCTCTGTATAGTAGTAAAAATTCTGCGTGTTCTCACTCTTTTTGCTGCACTGGTCAGTGATTACTTATTCGTTCTGTGTCTTTCTAACTAATCTGAAACCTAAGAAAATTTTAAAAATTATCCTTTTCTAAAAGGAAAATTATAGTGAGTTTTTTTAGATTATAAAAAACATATTAATGTGTTCGTTATAAAAAATTTAGATAGTACAGAAAGATAAAAACTATTATAGTCTAAAGGAAAATAAAAACCAACTGAAATTTCACTATCCAGGGTTAACCACTGGTAGCATCTTGTTTTTATATACTTCCTAACATTTCTATACAGATACACTTGTAAATAAATATTTTCCATAAACAGAATAATAATATACCTTCTGTCTTATACCTTTTATCACTTAACCATACATATTATACACATTCTATGCCAAATATGAATATATATAATAATTTTAATTGCTGCATTATATTCTTTTCTTTTTTTTTTTTTTAAGACAGAGTCTCACTTTCTTGCCCAGGCTAGAGTGCCATGGCATCAGCCTAGCTCACAGCAACCTCAAACTCCTGGACTCAAGCGATCCTCCTGCCTCAGCCTCCCGAGTAGCTGGGACTGTAGGCATGCTCCAGCTAATTTTTTTTTTTTCTTTGAGCCAGAGTCTCACTCTGTTGCCCAAGCTAGAGTGAGTGCCATGGCATCAGCCTAGCTCACAGCAACCTCAAACTCCTGGGCTCAAGCAATCCTTCTGCCTCAGCCCCCCAAGTAGCTGGGACTACAGGCATGTGCCACTATGCCTGGCTAATTTTTTATATATACTTTTAGTTGGCCAATGAATTTCTTTCTTTCTATTTATAGTAGAGACGGGGTCTCACTCTTACTCAGGCTGGTCTTGAACTCCTGACCTTGAGCGATCCACCCACCTCAGCCTCCCAGAATGCTAGGATTACAGGC
>CAUYRT010096982.1:0-14174 GCA_963574885.1 Lepilemur ruficaudatus
CCCCCCCCCCCCCCCCGCCCCATTTCCCCGGGCCGGCCCCCCCCGCGCTCTACACCGCCCCTTCCCCGCCCCCCCGCCCCGCCCACCGTCCGCTCCCCAGTCCCCGTCCGCTGTCCCCCGGCCCGGCCCGCTGAGCCCGGCCCAGTCCCCGTCCGCTGTCCCCCGGCCCGGCCCACTGAGCCCTGCCCAGTCCCCGTCCGCTGACCCCCGGCCCGGCCCGCTGAGCCCTGCCCAGTCCCCTTCCGCTGTCCCCGGCCGGGCCCGCTGAGCCCTGCCCAGTCCCCGTCCGCTGACCCCCGGCCCGGCCCCGGCCCCGCCCCCGCCCCGTCCTTGCCCACTGAACCCGGGTCCCTACCCACTGACCCCCGCCTCATTCCCCGGAGCCCCACCGTCGGCGCCACGGACGCTCGTTTACCGTCTGCGGGACGCCGCCCTCGACAAGATGTCGGCTGCCGACTGGCCAGGCCAAAACTCCTCGCCCGAGGCTGAGGCCGGCGGCCAGGACGCTGCCCAGAGTAACAAGCAGACGACGCCGAGCGCCGCCATGGCCCCGGGCGGCCACGCATTTCCGGCGACGGCGCCCCGCCCCGGAAGCGCACATCCGCCCCGCCTCTGCGGAGCGCGTCAGCTATAGCCATGGCAACACCGAGACTCCACCTCCGCGCTTGCGTCTTGTATCCTCTGAGGAGGGCGGGACCTGCGCATGCGCGGAGCCCTCCGCCAGCGCCGGGGCGCTGCGGCGAGGGAGGCCGAGTGTAACGCCGCGCCCGGTCCATGCCCCCGCTTTGCCCTACGCGGTGGCGGCTGGTCACGCAGGCGCTGGCTCCGCAACCTCATCCTGCGCAGGGCGGCGGAGCGGTGGGCGATGGGCGTGTCCGTGCCGTCTGCGGGGGCCGGGAGGGGCGCCAGGCCGGGCGAGTGGACCCACGGGGATCCTGAGGGGGCGGGGCCGGGCATGGGGAGGGGCATGGTCGGGACCTGGGGGCGTGGTCCTGGAGGGCGGGGCCTGGGCGAGGCGGGGCCTGGCGTGGGGGGGGCGCTGCCCGTGGGAGCGGCGGGAGGTCTGGGCGGGGCGGGCGCTCGGTCTGAGGAGCGGGGACTTCCGATCTCCAGGGCGAGCCGCGGAATCTCTGGCCCCGGCCGCGGGTGAGGCGGGGCCTCGACGGACGGCCCCGAGCAGGTGCGCCGGCCCCGCGGGGAGTCCGGGCGGGCTCGACAGGCAGCGACTGGCAGGTCCCCGCAGCGGACCGCTGCTGCCGTCCGGAAAGGCCGCGTCTCTGAGTATTAAGCGTCTGTTGTTTGCACGCCCTCCTTGGGGGCGTCCAGAGCGGGGTGTCCCGCACGCTGAACAGACCCCGGGGGCTCCGGTGGCCTCTGCTCGGGTCCCCCCGCCGCCGGCAAAGCCTGGGTCTGGCAGGGGACCCGGGGCCGCGGCGTCGCTGCTGCGGTGCAGCCTCCGGTCAGCGAAACTGGGCCAGCTCCTTGGAGGGTGCAGATGACCAGACTGGCACCAAGAAAGAGGAACGTGAATTGCTCTTCGCCTGTTAAATAAGTGAATTGCAATCGAGTTTGTAATCGAGCCTCCCCGGGCCCAGGAGGCCGAGGGCGAATTCCGCAAAGACGAAATAATACCCATTCTGCCACCCAGAGCCTGGCGGAGGGGACGGTACCCTGACAGCAAAGCCAGACCAAGACATCACGAGAAAGGAGAACGACAGGCCAGGATCCTTCCTGAGCCTGGACACAGATCCATTTAAAAATGAGCACGGAGGCCGGGCGCGGTGGCCCACGCCTGTAATCCTAGCACTCTGGGAGGCCGAGGCAGGAGGATTGCTCAAGGTCAGGAGTTCGAGACCAGCCTGAGCAAGAGCGAGACCCCCGTCTCTACTAATAATAGAAAGAAATTAATTGGCCAACTAAAAATATATGTAAAAAATTAGCTGGGCATGGTGGCGCATGCCTGTAGTCCCAGCTACTCGGGAGGCTGAGGCAGAAGGGTCGCTTGAGCCCAGGAGTCTGAGGTTGCTGTGAGCTAGGCTAATGCCATGGCACTCTACAGCCCAGGCAACAGAGTGACTCTGTCTCAAAAAAAAAAAAAAAATGAGCACGGGACGTATGTTGATCTACCCCTGTGTGTGAAGTAGAAGTTGAAACATACGATCGTAATTTACAGGCTGTTGTAGAGCTGCAGTCATCCAGGCAGCGTGGTGTCGGTGACAAGAGACTCACAGCTGCTCGGAACAGAGCAGAGATCCCAGAGAACCCAAAACACACGCACCAAATGGCAATGGAGCAATTAGACGTCCGTTTGGAAAACAGGAATCTCAGTGGGACGCAAAATCATGGGCCTTAAAAGAGAAAAAAAAGATAAGTTGGATTTCATCAAGAAGTAAAACTTTCTGGTCTTTGAAAGATACTGTTAAGAAAGTAACACCGTGAGCCCTGGCCTGGGGGGCAAATACTCAGAATAATCTGTCTGACAAAGAACTTGAATCCAGGATACATAAAGACCTTTTAGAATTCAGGAGTTTGGCGAGAGAGTGGTAGACAGCCCAACACAGAGAGGAAGATGCGCACATGGCCAGTCAGCCCAGGCCAGGGAGCTCGATGCCCTTAGAGATTAGGGAAATGGACGCTGCAATCACAGTGGGATGCCATCATCCACCCCTGGAAGGGTGAAAGTATAAACATTGACGGACGGCAGCAAGCGCTGGCGAGGAGTGGAACAGCCGGACTCTCGCGCTGTTGACAGGAACGTAAACGGCACAGCCCCTTTGGAAGCCACTTGGACAGTTTCTGTTCTGTCTTGGCTGAACCCGTGGCTAGAATCGTCCCAAAGGTGGCAGCACGAAGGTGCCACCAGGAAGTGCCCCCGAGTGTCCAGAGATGGGCTTGCTGGGGTTCCAAAGAAAGAAACAGCAGAAGCCATTTGTTAGGGGAACCTGGGGTCAGAGGGGGCTGCAGCGTGTTGTCCTGACGCACGGCCGGCAAAGGATGCACGGCCTTGTCCGTCCACGGCGAGGGGTGGGGTGTGGAGTTTATGTGAGGGTTTAAGGAATCTGGGCGAGATCTAGTTTCTTTCAGTGTTTTGGGCAGCAACCTAAACACCTTTATCGATGCCTGGGAGTGTTCACACCTGCAGGGAAAATATGCAGCCTCCCAGCAGTGTTCTCGTGAGGACCCAGAAAGTGGGGGTTGGGTGCATGCAGCCTCAGGGGCCTGGGCGTCCCCAGGACGGGGCAAGACATTTGCGTCAGCGCTGCGTGGGCATCCCCGCCCATAACCACAGCACTGCAGCCACGCCTGGGCCACCGCTGCAAGGACAGCCAGTCCCCGTCGGCAGGACTGTGCCCTCACGGTGCAGCATTTCATCCCAGCTGGCTTTGGAAGAGCAGCTGTTACTTCTGTGTGCTCTCTTGATACTGCTCTTCAGGGATTTGAGTGTAGGGGAGGTAGGGCCCACTTTTTCTTTTGCCCCGGAACTGGTGCTGGCCCGAACAGAAAGCAACTCGCTATGTAAAGAGAGCCTTGGAACGCTCCAAAACCAGAAATCGGGCAGCACACTGAACCACAGCGGCCCACTCCGAGGAGGTCCTGTGGACCCAGTGCCACCTCCCTGCAGGGCACTGTGGGCCTATCGGCCTTCGCGACTGGGTGGGCTCACGAGACCCGGACATGCGGGCGGCCCCTGCTCCATCTCTAGCGGGCCGAGTGCATTCTCAAGACAGGCCTTGTCCTGCCCCGGGACTCCCCCGCCCACCCTGGGTGTCTTGTTTCTTCCAGGATGAAAGAGGTCCCCCCTGCAGGAAGCCATAGCAGTGGTACTGCCCACAGACCACTTACCCTAGGGAGGAGGGAGGCGCCTCCTGCCCTCTCCCTCCTCCTCCCCCCCCCACCTACACCGGCCTCCTTCATGCTTGGGCAGTTCTTTCCTGGCCCCTGGATTACGTTCTAATCAGGAATGACCTGGAAGAGGTTTTATGAGTCTTTCATTGGAGAGAAGAGTTTTTACAGGAATAACTGGAAATAGCCCCGTTCTCCCTCTGTGGGACCAGTGGTTAGATTAATTTACTGGTGCAGAAGAGGGGCCCCCAGCCTGGCCCCACGCCTTGCGGCAGCTCACAGCACCTGGCCCACCTCGGCGGCGCCGCCGCCACTAGAGGGCAGGGGAGCCCTTCGTGGGGAGCAGGAGACTCGGGCAGGATGGAGAGTGAGGGACGGCCCAGAGCTGGGTTGGCCGCAGGGAGCCCAGGAGTGGTGGGTGGCTCGGCGAGCCCGCACGGCAGGCCTTGGGCCTCTGACACCCTGTCCAGCCTCCCCCAAGGGGGGAAGCAAGCTCCGTTTGGCCTCTGGCCCAGGGGGTTTGCGGGTCCTGAGCCACACCTAGTAAAGGCCACACTTTGACCCTGCTGGGCCCTGGGACATCAGCTACCCCCACAGGAGGGTCAGTGTGGGAAGCCCAGGTCCCCAGCCCTGAGAGGAGCCCTTAGCCCTGCGGTGGGACACAGAAGTGGCCACCAGCCTTCAGGGCCAGATCTTGCCGGAGCCTGGCTGTCATAGCAGCAATGTCCCAGGAGGCTCCAGGAGAGAGGCAGATTCTTCTGGGAGCTGGGGCAGACCCCATCTGGGCAGTGACCCACGTGGGTCGGGTGAGGGCCACGGCCTGGAGCTCCAGGTGTCCCGGGAGCCCTGTTTGCAAACACCCAGGCTGGCAGGGGAGGGGGTGTGGGAGCTGGTGCTGCCCTCTTGGGTCAGCAGTCACAGCTGGGGGCAGGGAAAGGTGGTTGGGGACGTCACCACTGCCCTGAGATGACCCTGCCAGGGAGGCTGGGAGGCCAGTGGTGGTGAGGGACAGGCTGGGGACGAGGGTGGCTCTGCTGGGGGCGGGACAAGGGAGCAAACAGCAGCCGGCCCTGCCTGTCCCTGTGCCGGGACCTGGGCTCGGTGCACAAGTCCACCCCTTGCTCATCGCTGTCACATCTCAAAATCCCGGCTTTTGTCCCTGGAAATGCACAGGGAGGGGACTGCTTTGTGAGTCACCGGCAGGGCAGGGAGTTCCGGTGTGTGGCTCAGAAGGAGTCTTTAGCTGGAGAGAGCCTGTGGCCGCCGGCCAGGACTGCCCCACGGATGGCCCAGCCAGCTCTGCAGCTGAGGAGGTGCCACAGGCCCCAGGCCACCAGGGGACGGAGACATGATGGTGCCATGGTCTCCTGGGGCATGTCGAATATGAGGGAACCGCCTGTTATCAGCACATGGGACTAGCACCCTGGGTGGCCGGCGGCAGAGCAGGGACTGCCCTCCAGGGCAAGGACTGCCCGGCACCTGCGGGGACTGGTCCCGGGGCCCAAGGCCTGCAGTGAGAGCTCGACTCCTCCGAAGGCCCTGCCAGACCACCTCCCCTGGAGGCAGGACCCCAGCCTTCTGCCTGGGGTGCACATGGACACCTGCCCCAGACACGTCCCTATGGGGGAAGCACAGCCTGAGCTGTGGGTCACATGGGGCAGGAGGGCCCAGGGTGGGGCTGGTTCAGGGTGGGGACCTGCTCGTAGCTCCCCGGAACCCCTGAGGTTCCAGCCTGGCCTTCACTTGAGACGTGAGTGCCTGTCCATCCCGGCACAGTGGGACAGGACTGCTGTCACCTCCAGCCGTCCCCTAAAACGGAGGCTCCAGGAGAGAAACTGCCACATACCAGTTATGAAAACAAAGACAGGGCCACCTAGATGTGCTGGGAAGCTCAGAAAATCATTAAAAAATGTCCTGGGTCCCGAATTCAGGCTTTAAGTCAGATGTGACCGGCTCGTGACCACTGTCCTGTCTGAGCCCCCAGAGGGGTTTTCATCGAGGGGAGGGCGGCTCTCCCTGCAGGAGGGACCTGGGTGTGGGGCCGCTCTGTGAGGAGCTGTTGCTGGAGCCGGGTTTTGCAGCCCGGGGTCTGCAGCCGCGGGCGAAGTGGGACGGCGGAGCAGCGGGTGGGGGTCACTCGGACGTGAGCCTCTGTCCCACAGGCCTTTCTGGGATTGGAACACGGCAAACGTCAGCAAGTGCGTCGTTTGTTTTACTGAAACAGCTGCTTATTTATGTTGGAGGCCGGGTTTCAAGGACTGGTCTTGTCCCCCGGATGACAGCGTCAGCGGAAATGCAGCGGGTGGTGGGGAGGGAGGAGGAAGGCCCGGGGTTCCTCCCTGGACCCGGCACAACCCAGAGTTCTGCTGACTCACAGGAGGCGCAGCCCAGGTGTGGGGACATCCGCGTGAATGCCGCCAGCGAACTCTGGGGTCACTTGCCCGGTTCCCCTTCCCAGCTGAGTCTCACCCCAGATGTCCAGAAACCACAGGGGACTCTGGGGCATGTGCTCAGACCAGCCCATGGGAACTGGGCAAGGCGTGTCCTGTCAGCTCCAGAGTCCCGGGGCTCAGCACGCGGCCGAGACGCAGATGCACCCAGGCCCGTGGGGTGTCCCTGGCAGGAGGCAGGCCTGGCTGGGGTTTCCTCGGGCCGGCTCCAGGTCTGTCCCTCTGTCTGTGACCCCAGGATCGTCACCTGCAGGAGGGGAGCAACGTACCCATGTCGCAGGGCTTGCAGGGGAGGCCGAGGCTGTGCGGGAAGGAGGGGCGTGGTGTGGGTGCTGCAGATGTTCGCAGACTGTGCAGGTGCGTCCTTCCACCAGGCAGGGGGTGCACGTGACCTGGCGCCAGGTTTCCAGCTCACTGCCGGTTCTGACACCTGAGCCTCAACTTCGCTGGACGTCCTCCTGCAGTGGGGGGGTGAGGACTGGGCACCGGCTCCCCGTGGCACGACCCGGACCGTCCCCACCTGCGCCCGCTGCCACCTGGCCCATGCATGTCTGCGTGCAGCATGGGGCTCAGAAAGGCTGCGGGGAGGGAGCCCTCGCGAGGGAACCCTAGCAGGCGCGGGGAGGGCCAGGTCGTGAGACAGAATGTTGGCACCAGCCCTTCGGAAGTTCGGCTGCTCTTTCTCTTTCCCTAGAGTGATTCTTCAATTCTAGAACTTACCGCGCGCTGAGTGGGGAGCATGTTCTGCACCATGCTCATTCAATCCACGTTCCGGGGGCCCCTGGCCCACCTCTCCCTTGCCAAGGGTCCCCAGGGGCTTTGGCACAGCCGCAGACCCCAACTGGCTCAGAGGGTGAGCCAACCAGGCTGCGCCAAGCAGGGCTCGCCTGGGGATGGGCCCGGGCGGCTTCCGCAGTGGGGGCAGCTGGAGGGGGTAGGTTCTGACCTTCCCGCCCCTCCCAGCGCCCCGTGCCTGGGCCGGCGTGGCCGCCCTGAGCTCTGCGCCAACGTGATCACCCCCGGCCTGGCTGTCTCACCCGACCAGACTGAAGACATTGAGTGTACGTGTGAGGTTCAGAGGTCCTGAGAGGAGAAGTATGGGGGTCCTGAAAAGGACCTTCATTCATTCACTCACTCACTCACTCACAGAACCCACCGAGGGCGGGGACGCAGAGCTGAGCGGCACGGCTCTCAGCCAGATGGGGGTTTAGGCAAATCGCTGCAAACCCACCCGCAAAGGGGCGTGGGGGGGAGCTGGGGGCTCAGGGGGGAGACCCGCCCCACCACCCCTCACGGTGAGGCTGTCTGGGCACCGCCGCCCACGTCTGCGGGAGGAGCCGGCCCACCAGCGGGGGGAGGCAGGTGCTGAGGTGGAGGTTCGGGGGACCTCGCCGCCTGGCGGGCACAGCAGGCGAGAGTAGGCGGCCGTGCAGCGTGGCGGAAAGCTCACACCCGCGACCCTGCGCATGTGTGACCCCTGTGCACACGCTCACACACGCACATGCACAGATGGGCCGGTGAGACCCCGATGGGTCCGATCCCGTGGGTGAATTGCTGTTGCGGGTTCCCAGCCGCGGTCACGGGCAGGGCAGAGTCTTTCCGCGTGTGCCGGTCGTGTGTGGGGCGCGTCTCTCCTGCGCGTCGTTTAACCGTCTCTTGCCGTGGGTTTATCTTCCCTTCCGGGACGCTGTCCTGTAGTTTGGAAATAGTTTCTTCCCACTTGTGACCCGCCTTTCGCCTCTGTGGGTGTCTCCATCGCAGCTTTATTCGGAGAAGCCTTAAATGCGAACCAGAGCTGCGAGGGAGCGGGTGAATCCGTCTGCCATCGCCTGGATTCGCCGCGGAAAGGCGGCTGGGGACGCCGTCTGCGCCTTTCTCTCAGGGCTGGAGGGCACGTGTGGCTCACGGGTGTCCCTGCGAAAGGTGGCTGAGACACTCCTGCGTTGCCTCTTTCTGTGGTCTGGGTTCCGGGGGCGCTTTAGTCCCTTGGGCCGCGGGCCCTAAACGGTGAGGTCTGAGAGCAGCCAGGGTTTGTTCTCCCACAACGCGGCCTCCGGCAAAGATGGCCCGAGACAGCCCGGCCGCGCCCTCTGGCCCCCGCAGTGCCACCTTCTGAGGGCAGCCGAGGGCCAGCGCTCAGGAGACCAGCCCCGTGGGGACGCTTTCTATAAAAATCTCACTTTTTATTTCAAAACAATTTCAAATACATCAAAAGTTTGCAAGAATGGCACCAAAAATGCCGATACATTTATCCTTCACCCAGGGGTCTATTTAAGTTTTGCCAATTGTGCCAATAACGTCTCTTACAGCAAAAAGATCCAATCCCGGGTCCCACCTGGGGTCCAGTTGCCGTGTCTCCTTGTCCTCCTTCAATCTAGAACATTCCTCTGTCTTCTTGACCCCCATGACCTTGGCTGGGTTGAGAAGAGAGACGTCCCCAGTGTGGGTTTGCCTGTGACCGGCCTTGGGCTGATGACGAGGGCCGGTGCGTCTGGCCAGGGTGGCCTGTCCATGTCTGTGCCGTTGGCCTCTCCCGTCCACCAGGGTCTCGCCGGAAATTCCCTCCCCCTCTGAAATTAGTGTGTGTTCTGTGGGGACGTGTGTGTGACGTCCTGGTCCTCCTTCTCCCTTTGTGATTAGCACGCCTTTTGTGGGGACGCGCGTGTGACGCCCCGGTCCTCAGTCCCGGTCCCCGCCAGCAGTGACGGGCCTTGTCACTACTCCGGGCAGTTGTCACCACACGGGCTGCTGGGTGGTTTTCTAGCTCCGTCTTTATCGGCTGGAATTTTACTGTAAAATGAGCTTTCCCTTTTCCCCAGTTGTTAATTAAATTCACTTACGTCAATAAAGACTCAGGGTCTTTTTTAATGCAATGGGCGATCACCGGTTGCTGTCCTTGTTTGTTTCGTTTTGATGCCTGCCTGTCCAGTGGGAGCCCCTCAGCCTGGCTCCTGTGCCGTTTCGGGGCTCGCTCACTCACGCTGCAGCGCCCCCACCTCCTCCCTCGCTGCAGACGCCCCGGGGCCTCTCCGGCCCTCCCAGCCCTGGCCCTGGACTCGGCCGGCCGTGTCCCCGCAGAGCCCTGGTCCCTTCTTGTGGGCGACGGTGCTTAGAAACCAAGATCCGGGGTGAGGCGTGCTCACCCTGCCAGGCGCGGCTCCCTCCAGGCTCCCGAGGGCAGAGCTAGGGAGCACACGTGTGTAATACAGGCGTGTGTACACACGCACGTTTTCATCCACAGATTTCCTAGTCTACACTGAGAACCACGCCTTCCCCCCCCCGCCATGCGTCAAGAGTGAATCCAGCACCTCAGGGCCCTGCGGTGTCCTCCTTTCCGTGTTGCACCCTCTGATGGCCGGGAGCCGCCTGGCGGCCGCCACACACTTACTTATTTGCACAGCACCGCCCCTCCCCCACGTAGCAGTGGCCGCCTGACCCCCGGGGCTCAGCCCTGCAGGGTCCCCTGCAGGCTGCCCTCCCCCGCACCCCAGCACCTCCTCCAGGGAGCCCTCCCTCCTTCGTGGGAGGGCTGCTGTCTAACTCAGGCATGTTTCTCTGAATCGCGGGCGGCAGTCCCCCTCCCCATGGAAGGAGGAGGAGTGACCCCAGAGGCCGCAGGGGTCCCCCCACGTCTGGGGTCATGGAGCGGTGGGGGGGCCAGGCGGAGGGGGCTGGTCTGTAGTCCCTCCTGCTTCAGACCCGGGACTCTGCGCGGCCAGAGCTAACTGAAGTGACCGTCTCTAGTTGTCGCTGCTCCGAGCAGCCATTAGAAATGACCTTGTTTGTGCACGTCTTGGCCTGAAATGTTCCACTGGAGGGGAGAGCCCCCCCCGCAGCCACGCTGGGCTCCCCCGCCGGGTACAGGCCGGGGCTGGGCCCACGGCACCCACCATGGGTCAAGGGGAGGCCCTGCCTCGGGCAGTCCAGGGGCCAGATGGCCGGGCCCGCAGCCCCAGCTGCCCAGGCACACAAAGGGCCCTTGTTCCCACCCGGCGTGGCTCCCGACGTGATGGGGGGAGCTACTTGCCCGGGGGCTGCGTTTGACTTTGCCGTTCATCTGGGAGGAGGCGTCTGGACAGAGGGAGCCCCCCAACCCCCCTCCCAGCCCGGCTCCCTGCAGAGTGCGGAGGAGCAGGCGGCCCTGACACGCCTGTGACCCAGACAGGCCGTGGGTCGGCCACGGCCACCATTGTTCTGCGCTCAGAACAGGCCAGCCTGGTCTCAGGAGGGCGGCGGGCAGCGGACGAGGGGCGCAAGTGCACACATGCCTGCACGTGCACAAACACACGCACACACGTGCACAAACACGCTCCAAGAATACACATGCAGGAATGCACGGAAAGATGGAGCCACTCTGTACAGAGCTGGGAGGGGTGCACAGTACATGCCCTAAGGACGTTTGCACACTCGAGAGCACACACACGTGTGCACACACACATTCACGCGTGTGGCCTGTCTGTGACCTGCCTGGCTCCCCTGCGCTGTGCAGTCCGCTCCCGGGTGTCTGTGGGGCTGGGCCGAGCTGTGGGAACTTCCCTCCAAAACCGCGTTACGCAGCGAGCGCTGGCTGCGTGTTTATGGTGGGGGGGCGGGAGGGGGTCCGGTAAACACTGGAGGAGAGTTGCGAAACTGCGTGTGAGTGCAGCGGAGGCTGAGCCGCGGCTGGGGCCCTCTGGCCGAGACGGAGCCCTGGCCCCAGGCTGGGCCGCAGTTTCTGCCGTTTGCTGACCACGGCTGCCGGCCCCTGCCACATGCAGCTGGGGGTTATAGGCAGGGAGGGAGCGAGTGGTGGGTGGGGGCACCTGATCCTCCCTTCCTCGGGGGTGTTTCCCTGATGTCCTCACGCAGCCCTGGCCCCATCCTGGCTGAGCCCCCACATCCACGTCCAGTCCCCGGACGCTGCCAAGGGGTCTTGTTTGGAAAGGGGGTCTTTCTGGATGGGATTAAGGGAGGGTCCTAGGGGACTATCAGGGAGGGAAGGAGGTGGCAGTGGCTTAGGGAGGCCACTGGGGCCACCTCCAGTGTCCACGGTGCCCTTCCTGACCTGGCCCCTCGTCCCCGAGGCTGTGTGTCGGGAAGCGAGCGGTCAGGTGAGCGGAAGAGGCAGTGAGAACCAGATCCCCTCTTCCCCGGCGGAGCGGCAGCTGAGCAGGGGAGGGCGCGGGGGGCGTCTGCCGAGACGGAGGACAGGACGTGGCTGCAGGCACAGGAGTAGAGCCGGGAGTGGCCGGAAGCCAGACTGGGCTTGAGCGCAGCACTCGAGAGGGGCACGGCAAGAGGCGCCGTGCGGGAGAAGAGCCAGTGTCAGCCGGGAGAGGGCCGCAGACGTCCCGAGCAAGGCCCTGGGCGTGCACACGCCGTGGCGTGTGGCCACGGACCACGCAGAAGTCCTTCTGCGCTGGGAGAGCAGGGAGACCTCAGCAGCGCTCAGGCAGGCACAGAGGCCGGAGGACAGATGCCACCAGCAGTGCCTGGTGACGGCGTGTAGCATGACGAATCCGTGACCGGAGCCAATACTCTGATCTCACAGGGGAGGGATGCGACCCACTGCTCCGTAGTCTGCACTGCAAATCTGCAATTTCTACCGAAATGCTTGATCACAGGTCTCAAAGGATCCTGCTCTAACTTTCAACACTTGGAAAGCGTGTAAACACTCAGACTCGCCTTGGTCGGTGTTGCCGCCCACGGCACGAACACGTGATCTCGAAAACACGCACAGAGAAGAACGGGCGGGGTTGCAGTTTGCACCTGAACTCTGCGTTCCGTTATTGAATGACGTATGTTCTTTCCCTGTGATTCACGGGGTTGCGGGTGCGAGGGTTCAGGGGTCACCTCCTTCCTGATTCACTTGCCCTGCAAAGGGAAACCAAATTAAGCTGGCGACTGCCTGCGCCTTCTCAGCGTTTAAGGATTAATCTTATATCTTTATATGTACTTGAGCAGTGTTTATTTTCTGCATGAACCGTGATTTCTCCCCGGAGCGGTTCCAGCATAAGCCGTGAATGTGTTTTAACAGACATACACATTTCTATTTTCATGATCCCTACCGGCATGCCTGTTTTAAATAATACACAAGTTAACAAAATCTATCACAAAACCCTCCCGACAGCGTCTATTTAAAACCTGTGTTGCCGTCTTCTCAAAGGATATGTGTGAAAGTTTGCTAGGGCCAATCCCATACTTGGAGAATGATTTGTCACGTTTTGCTTTTAAGTGAGAAGCCCCCTTCCAGGCAGTTACTTCTCCCAACCCCCGACCAGGCGATGGCTGAGGACGCCAGGTCATAACGTGAGACGCTCAGACCCAGGAAGCTTCCGATGTCCCCAGCGAGACACTTTCTCTCTCTCCTCTCTGCCATGGTTGAAACAGGAGTTGTGTTTTCTGTCCCACGAAATTATAATTGTTCTTCACTCTGATGGAGCACATACTTGGCCTCCAAGCAAAACATGCCCTGTTCTAAGCTGGCGGCTTGAGAGGAGGCACCGCAGCCTGGACTGTCTTTGTGCAGAGCGTGGGACGGACCCCAGGGTTGAAGGTCACCAGGTGCTGTCCCGTCTCTCCGGCTGCGCGTCTGGGCTCCCGTGCGTGGGCGCAAACCCGGGTGCCCGGGCCGCTGCGGCCTGGGTGTGCGGCCATCGCACCGCTCACCGGGTCTCTCTGTGCTGCGGAAGACTGGGGGTTTAAGAGTGTTTAATGTCTTTTTAGGGTTATAAATATAAATAGATTAAGGATAGCTGATATTCGGGCCTTTGGAACGTAAGTGTTTTAAATAGAGCGTCCAGATTGTCATGGGTGTGTTTTTGCCATCTGGTCCACTCCACTGTATATTTTTAACTTTGCAAAACAACCCGAGACTTACTCTACTTTGCCTTGTTCGGTGCCTTTTGAATTCTCCGGAAGAGCTGTTTGCAAAGTAAACATTCCAAAATGAAAAGAAAGTTGGGGTTTTGGGCGAGGAGACCCTCCTGGGTATGAGATGGGCCCCGGGGGGCATCTCACGTCCTCGTGGGAGAGGAGAGAAGAGGACAGACGCCCAGAGGGGAAGCGTGTGGCCGCGGGGGCAGAGGTCGGAGGATGCGGCACCAGCCGAGGGACGCCCGGCCCTGCCAGGAGCTGGAAGGGGCAGGGAGGACCGTCCCCGGGAGCCCTGGAGTGAGCGCCCCGCAGGCCTGGCCACACCTGACTCCGGGCTCCTGGCCTCCTGACCAGTGAGTGTGATTCCTGCTGCTCTAAGCCGCCCAGTTTGTGGCACTTTGTCACCATGGCCCCGGGACACGCGTGCGGCCTCCCGCCTCGGCACTGGGACAGCACCTTTTATTCAACTTCTCTGAAACTAAGGGCCGTGGGACCAGGGAACGTGCAGGCGGCCCAGAGAAAAGCTTCTCTGGCTCATTTGCATGAGAATTCGTTGTTGGCAATGAGTGATGGCTTCTGAAATTTCCAAAATATCTGTTTTTCCTGGACTTCCAGTCCTGTCTACACGGATCGGAAAATTAGAAACAAAACAAGAGCCACAAAGCGTGAGTCCATCTGGACACTGTTGCCAGGCAGGCCCCGGGGACAGCCCAGGGTAGGGAGCGCCGGGCAGCGCCAGGCTGCCGACTTCTGCAGAAGGCACTTCCTCCTGCCCAGCGATGGGGCTGGGGACCCAGCTGGGCAAAGGCAATGTCAGCCTCTGAGTCCCAGCCCTGGACTGGACCCCACTTCTCAGAGTCCCAGTAGACACGTCCTTAGATGGGAGAGGAGACAGGGCCTGTGGCTGATGCCAGCCTGGGCCACCGACTGCAGGGTCTGCCCTGGCTGGACACGGGACTGGACTCCCTGCCAGGCCCCCTCCTGGGTGGGGGACGTGCTCCAGAGACACACATGTGCACACGCACA
>CAUYRT010096983.1:0-66523 GCA_963574885.1 Lepilemur ruficaudatus
GAAAGAAATTAATTGGCCAACTAAATATATATAGAAAAAAGTAGCCGGGCATGGTGGCACATGCCTGTAGTCCCAGCTACTTGGGAGGCTGAGGCAGAAGGATCACTTGAGCCCAGGAGTTTGAGGTTGCTGTGAGCTAGGCTGACGCCACGGCACTCTAGCCCAGGCAACAGAGTGAGACTCTGTCTCAAAAAAAAAAAATAAAAATAAAAATAAAAAAAAAAGTGTAGAGAATGATATACTACTAGTAATTTAATCAGTTATGACTAAACTATCTGAATTTTAACTCATATTTAAAGACTTGGACAAAAATGGATAAAGTATGCAAAACGTTTTATATCTTTGTATTCTCGTCAGCACAATGGTCAACAAACAAAACTAAATGTTTTTGAACGAATGAATGGAAAAGGCTTTACAGTGTTATTAAAGGATAAATTATTATTTATAAGGTACAATGTCTGGATCTGAAGTTGAATTTATTTTTCCCATTCTGGTGTCCACCAATAAAAAATATCGCCACTAAGGCTTTTGGTAATAACTTTCAAATAGTTTAACTTTTTAAAATAAGTTCCAGCCCAAAGCAGATCTCACAGTTTGTGTATCGAAGAGTGGTAAAACAGTGTCTCAAACTCTTGAGAGCTCATTTTTTTGAGAGAAAAACTCCTTAGTTTCCTAGGAGTTAGACATAAATATCTAAGATCTTAATTTTAATTGATTAGGAGAACTCCATGATTTTTCTTCTTGTGAAGAAATTAAATGTTGGAGTTTACATATTCAATTCTGGGACACAATGATCCTCCAATGTAAAAAATAAAAGAAAAAAATACACAAGCATACACAAAGTAGCAGAGACACACATTCTGTTTGAGTCACTCTATTCACCACTGAAAAATGATAAATTCAAATCCTGTCCTTTTTTTCTAGGGGAAAAAATTAAGCACTTCGTTGGCCCCTCTCCCCCGAATTATTTTAAGAAAAAATAAAGTGTTTTACTACTATTTGTGAAACACAGGAAGTAAATCCTTGGTCACGTGGTAGGGAAGACTACTTTATAAATAATTTCTCTTCAAGGATTCAAATGGGGAACCCTTAAAGGAATTTTTAAACTTGTTTCAACATATGGGAGGTTGTTTGGGATTTCTTGGTTTGTTATGTGGCTTTCAGGTACATTTAAAAATTCAAGAAATGTAGGAGGTTTTAAAGAAATAACTAGCTATGATTTAAGGTTTTTTCCAAAAGTTTACTTTTATGGATTTCTTACTAATGTAGGTCTTCCTCATCTTAATTTTAAGCATACATTTAGTAATCTTAAGATATAAAACTTAAAGCATAGCTCTAAATGATTAAATACTAAAGGTTCAAAGGAAAAAAAGGCTTAGCGACGCCCACCCGACTCTGACGGAAAGCCATGTTTAAACTGAAGGTAACTATAAAGCAGAGAAGCCTTCATTCCTGGGTGAGTCAGAGCATTAGCATTCATAACGTAAGGAGTGACCCCTAGTGGAAACGAAGTGTCAAGACAGTTTCTTTCATCTATGCGAAGCTGTCTGGAGGGGGAAAATGGTTAACAAAATTCATTCACCAGTGAAATTTACAGATACTGATTTACGAAGTAAATCAGTTTAGGTCATACATTATACCCCTCTATATTACGTTAACCAACAAGCAAAGCAGTCCATATGGAAAATCGCGCTGACTTGCCTCAATTTTAAAGTAATCGTCCTTTCCCTCTTCCCCCCTAAGCTTTGTAAATTCTCTGGACCTTGAGCTGCTCTCTCATAGTCCATCCCCAAGCCCCACAGTGCCAGGCACTCAGCTGGCGTTCAACAAAGCTTGGGTGAACTGAATAGAGTTGACAAAGAAGTCGCAATTTGCTGTCCTGGGGTGGTGAGGCAAGGCACAGGATAAAGGAATTCTAGGCCTTCCCACTGCGGGTGGAGTCTGTAACCATGAATCCCCTCATGTTTTGTAAAATAATCTCCTTCGTTCACTAACTACCTGAACTTTCTGAGTTGTTTCGCAGAAATGGTGGATTTTCTGCAAGACAAAAGTGTTGAGATTCCGAAGGCCTAGAGCAAGATTTCTGACGCCAAGAATCACCATCCCCCCACGACCCGACCCCACTGCACAAGGCCTGCCACAGAGCATTTAGCCCCTTGTTAGTTACACCACGACCTGGCGCAAGGAACGTGGCCCCTCCTTTAAAAGCCCATGCTCTCTCCGGACAAGACATCATGTTGAAAATTCCTTTCTGCCTTGCCAATTCACCTTGTCTCAATAATTGGATCTATGCCACGAGTAACTGGACCTAGATCGCAACCCCCTTGCGGTTTCGGCAACAAGCCTAGCATCACTTTCGTCCCCATCGTGCCTGGGACCATGATTTGTGAGTGACCAAGTCCCTTGCAAGCCTGCACTGCTTCCGCTTGTGCGGTCATCTCCTTCCCCTCGAACTAAAACAATACCTTGGCCTCCTGCCAAACTTTGAGCAGCGAGCGACTCTGGCTGTTTATGGCCTGGAATGGGTGCTTCGACAGCCGTGGGTCGCTCTTAGTGTTAGCAGAAGATCGGAGGAAGAGAAGAGGCCCAAGCTTTAAAACACTCGCTTCCTCCGCCCCCTCCCTTTTGTCCCAGGCACCAAAACAAACGAGCTGATACACGTGTCCCTATGACTCTTGTTTACTATCAAGGCTGCACTGTGAACGTACTGCTGGGATATGTAGTTCAGCCGGTTCCATGGCCTGCAATTTCCCAGACCTAAGGAGCAATGCTGAGACTACGAACCCACAATCCATTTCGGGGGCAAAGTTTGGCTCGGGTCCCCGGAGTCTCGGCGCTAGTCCAATCCAAAGCACTTACTCTAATGATTGACGCGCCGTCTTCGCCAGTAAACACAACACAAAAGTCAATACATGCCCGCCCCCTGAGACGGACCATGGCATCACCCAATAAGAATGGGGAAGGACCGAATGGCAGATCCACAAACCAATAAGAGGGCGAAGGAGCTGGGAGGCGGCTCAACCCTCGGGGAGTTGAGGGGAGGGGGAAGACGAAGCTTGAAAGACTTGGTAATGGCGACGGGTTTGGTAAGTAGGAAAGTTTCGGTTGAGGAGTAAGAGTGGCGGCGGGAGCGGTAACGCGCGCGGGGGAAGCCGGCGGCAGTCGGAGAGAGGGTACGCGAGCTGTTGGTGGTGTTGTCGCGGCCAGGGCGGCCCGTGCCGGGGCTGCCGGCACTCCGCGACAGGTTTGTTGTCTTTCAGTTCGGGAAGGGGTGGGGGTGGGGAAGGGAGGGGCAGGAGCCCCGGGGATCGCGCCGCCGGGCGAGCTCTGGTCCTCGTTCCTCCTCCTCGAAGGGCTGCTCTCCGGGTGGGTCAGTTAACCTCCCGACTACTGCCAGCGACGAACCCACGGGACCGGCGCCTCCCGCGAGCTCACCTGGGCTTCGCTGCGGTGGCGGCGCAAGGGGGTCCCGGGGCGGGGGCTGGGAGGAGACAGGACGAGGACAAGGCGCCGGGCCATGTTGCGCGGTGGGTGGCCGGGCCGGGTGTGGAGTTGGGGCGGGCCGGGGCGGGGGAAGGGGCCGACGCGGCGCCGGGGCTGCCTAGGAAAGTTTGACTTCAGCTCTGCGCTTGTGGGCGGAGGGTCGGAGGTTGGCGGAATATGGGGGGCCGGCTGCGGGTGGGGGACCCCGGTGAGGCACCGCCTCCTTCTGGGCTGAAAGGGGCTCGGGCCGAGCTGGGAGGCTCGCGGAGCCGCTGGGCCCCGGGGCTCATTGTTACGCAGTTCGAATGAATGGGCTCCGAGGCGCCTGCGCGGTGGGGCTGAGCCGAGGGGAAAAACAAGCCCGGAGTCCAGGCTGCGGTCACATGATGGGGGGAAGGGAGGGGAACGCGATGAATGGCGAAAGAGGGTGGGGGATGGACTTGGCGTGAGCCGGGAGGCGCTGCTCTGGGTGACCCAAAGAGGAGGCTTGGCAGGCGATTCCAGTCTCCGCCTTTTAACCTACGCTGCTGCTGCTGCAGGCAGATTAAACAAAACAAAAAAGAATCCCGGCGAAGTCGACAGCCAGGTTTTTGTAGCTGTAAACGCTGTGTGCTGTCTAGGGGATTTCACTGTCCGCTTTACACTTTATACTCTCAGAGTTCGTTCATTAGGGGAGTTTTCAGCTAGAGTCGTTTTTAGAAGGAGCATTGACAGCAAGGCAAAATACTCAGGGTTTTTGTTTTTTTGTTTTGTTTTGTTTTTGGCTTGGGGACCCGCGGATGCCAGGATGAGAGGAGGGTTAAAAAAGAAAACAACAAGAGACTTGTATATTCTGGGAAGCAGTGGAGTCCTACCAACAACTCCGATGAAGTGCTTTAGATTTATTTCCCAATATATAGCAGTAGGACGATTTCTAACAGTAGTTCTGGAATTAAATTTACCTTTTGAGAATTGGAATAATGTTAACATTTGTAAATACTCTGTTGTTTTACTGTTGACAGTGATCTAAATTTGTAATTTGTAACGTATTTGTACTTTTGGTTTTGGTCTTGGCCTTTTTTTTTTGGTTTGTTTTGGCTGTTGCCTTTTGCTTTATTTTGCAAAAGAGTGTTAAGGGTTATCTTATCTGTTCGATTTCCGTGATTAAACTGAGTTTTTGCTAGGTAGGCAATATTTGACAAAGTTTTAAGGAAATTTGAATTACATTCAGAAGAATTAAATCCATTTCTTAAGGTTTTTGAGTTATCTTATATTTTTGAGGAAGCCATTTAATGATTTTGAAGGAAAATGTGGTTCTAACGACTAATATAGAATGGAATTTTGATTTCACTTTCTAGTTTTCATTATATTTAGTTTCACAAACTCAATTACCTTTTCTTTCTGCCTGGAAAAACCTTTCCTCTTTGTTCACTTCTCAAACTCCTAGTTAAAAGGATACTTTCTCCCAGGATTTCCGATAGACGTGTCTTCCGAATCCTAGATGCTGCTCAGTGTGTACCTCTCAGACTTCGAACAGGATACTGTCACTTTAAGAGTTGTTTCCTCTACTACGTCTTAACTTGTTTGGATTCTTTCCTCACTAATTCAAGTGCGCAGTGAAGATGGCGCTAGGCTTGGACTTAATGAATGAACAAACTGTTGTGCCCTGAAGGTTCTTTAGGCTGAATTGCATGCTGGTCTTTTGTATATGTACTTGAAATGAAAATATCAGTATCTCCCCCCCCCAATAAATTATCCCTAAGAAGTTACTGCCATGTAATGAAACAATGTCAGGCATTTTATGTGTGTTTTGATTTAAGTATGAAAGTGAATAATATATACTTAGAATGGAAAACCAAATCACAACAAATTTTACAAAATTTAATGCTGACAAATACCTGTTTATCACAAAATTCAGGAAAAAAATGACATCGAAGTATTCTTGTTTATTAACTGCCTGACAGTAATAGTCACATTTTTTCATATTTTGATCTGCATTTAATTGACTTCATATAGTTTCTACTCATTTTCTATAGACTAGAAAAATAATTTTCTAATAGTTATTGAATTTTTGAATAGTTATTGAATTTTTAAAAGTTACTGATTGTAGCTTGGAAAAGCTTTTTTCACAAGTTGTTACAGGTAATGTGAAAATATTTGGGATTACAATCAAGTTTAGGGCAACAAGTTTCTTTCATAATATGAATTTTAAATTTTTTCATGTGATTCATCTTCACTATTTGAATTGACAGTACTCTTAAACAGTTGTACATGGCTGCTTACAGGTTGTAGTATGGGTTTCCTTTTGTCTTCATCAGTATAGCATTTCATGTTGAATGAGCACGAAATTAATAAGAACTTGAATAGATGTGACTGGGCAATGTCCAGCAAAGGCAAGGATGTGGGAAGTAATATCTTTCACACCTACAACAATGCTGACAGGTACTAGTCCCATTTACAAATAAGACTGAGGCATAGAGGTTAATTTGTTCAAGGTCATAAAAGTGGTAAGTGACCAAAACAAACCCTGTGGAGTTGTCTTTTTTCTTAGCACACTGGCAAACTAGAGTTGTAGAAAAATTTCTGTGAAATCTTTTGTTTGAAGAAGTGTCATTGAAAATATTCTAAAAGGACAGCATTAAGGCCTCACAGATAGTTTCAGTGTTGAAAGTTACATTTAATATATTAATAGTTTGTCATAAGGAGGCTTGTTTTAATTTGTAATATGTAATTCATTTTAAACACCTCAGTTCTTCCTTTCAGAGATAGAAATTAATTGCAAATTACCTTCTTTTCACCCACTTTTTTCAAAATAATTTGAGCATATAGTCTGGACTGGGTATGGAAATTCTTCAGATTAGGGGAGAACTTATAGAAGATCCTACTGTGAAATCCATAATGTCCATGGAAAGGTAGGGAGGGATTCAGAGGAGGATAGACACTTGAAAGCAGGAGTCTAACCTATGTTGTTCTACACCTTTTTTCCTTTTTCCCCTCACTTCTCTCTTTCAAAAAGAAAATGGTCCATTTAGTCATTAGGGTCCTGTTTTCCTCATCCATAATAATACTTTGTTCACAGAGGCGTTTTAAGTTTAAAATTACATGAAGTATGTGGAAATGCTCTATAGGTAGTCATGTCAGTAGGTAGGTCTTTTGTGAAACCTAGTTTCCTCCTCCTTCATTTAAAGACTTAACTAATTTTAGTCCTTTCTTCCTCTCCTGTCTTTCTTAGGATTTTGTGGATATTTGCTTCTAAGAGTTTGAATAACAAAAGCAGTAGGGCCTTCCAATAAAAGAAAATTTGTAATACGGAACATAACATTTCAAAGAACAACTGCTAGAGAATTTTACTCTTCCCTGTGAGAGTCACTAGTCTGGTGAAGAGACGACATGTGCAGAGTTAACTAAAATACAAGGCAAGCTGTGTTGAATCCTCAATACCAAAGCAGTATACAAAAGCATGAATGAACAATAGGGTTAGCTCTACCAGGAGATATTTGAAAGAGGAGCTTGTTTATCAAAATGAGTATGTACACCAATTGTAATGTATGTAGGGGAGTATTACTAAGTAAGGACTTTTCTAGTATTCCTTTACTGTATTAGAGGCCTTGCTTTCTTCCCCCAAAGCAGTTAGATGTAGAGAATAGCAAAGACAGAAAACTTAACATTTGTATAAAATTTTGAATTTTGTTTTCAAAATTTAATTCTCAGAATAGCCTTGTGAGGTAAGTAGAGGTACTGTGAGGCTGAGATTAAAGGACCTGTCCCAGTTTACACAGCCAGCAAGAGTGAAACTCAAGTCTGTTGTCTTTGCTTCCAGGCTCTCTTACTGTACAGTAGTTTTACAGTAGCAAAGCTTCGTCATCTCAAGACCAAACTTTGGATAGCCTTGAGCAATGAGAGGTGCAAACACATCAAACTTAAGTTCAATAGATATTTGGTTCCTTTTGTTATTTATAGGTAGCTCTGTTTTGAAATTAAAATGATGTTTTTTTCCAACTTCATTTAAGGAGTGTTGTGATGGGATGGTGGTAGATAACTAAGCAAGGTGCTGAAGAAATGATAGAAGTTGCAAGGAGATGTTAGTGTACTGTAAATGGTGAATGTTGGACACTGCAGAATCTACTGATGGGAAAGAAAAAAATCTAGCTGGGAAGAATGAGGAAACCAAAGAGCTCTGCAGAGGGAGGGGAAAGACAAGACAAACTACAACTGTGCTTCTGTGGACCCCAGGAACAGCACTGTTCATACACAGATGGTAGCTCTGAAGAGAGAGATATGTATAGTGCAACTTCTGAATTTCATAATAAAGGTAAAAAATGGGAAAATTTTCAAGTTTAAGATTGCAGCTGGGGAGGTTTAATACCACTCACATCTGTGAAGCATAGTATTGACGTTCATAAAGATTTTGGGTCATCAAGATAGGTTAAATTATGTTCTGATGTTGGAAAGATTTCTATGGAAAGATTTAAAATTTGCTATCAAACAATCAATATTAGTTGTTTAAAGAACATAGTATGACTAGTTCCTCTCTTAGGAGTTACTAAATAAGGAATCTACATTGATTATCAGTTACCTTTTCTGGGAACCCTTGCAAGGGAAGCTGGAGACAGGTGGCTTACATAGACATTTTGGGAATGTGAGTGCTCTCTTTTTTAAATGTACCCTCCTTAAAATATGTTACAGATGTTCCTTATACTTGTGTAGTATTTATTTCAGTATGTATAGACTCAAAGAGAATGTTTTAAAGTATAGTTCTGATCACTTCCGTTCAAAATCCTCAGTGGTTCTCCATTGTCTGGTAATTGCTAATAATAATACTAGCCACTACGTCAAGATTTACTTTGTGTTAGGTGCTGTTTTAAGCATTTTACATGATCTCACTGAGTTTTTATAACAACCTATGAGGAGGTGCATTTATTATTTCCATTTTACAGGTAAAACATGGAGATTTTAAGTAGATTGTTCAGGGCACGTAGCTATTGTAAGTGGCAAATCTGGTACATACACTCAAGCAGCCTGATTTAAGATTCCTTACTCTTGTTTCAAGGGAAAAAACAAAATCAGTTTTCCTAAAATAGAATTGAAGATCTGATTCTAGATCGCCTTTCCATGTAGTATCCTCACAGCCTCAGGATCCATGACCATCCTATTTTCTGGTGATACTAGCTTGTACAGTTTTCTGATCGCATCCAGACTTTGCCAGCTGTATGAGTTTGCTCATGTGAGCTTGTCTCACTGGGAGACCTGTCTTCCTTCTTTTTTTTACCCATTTATAATTAAGCCCTGCTCTGTAGGACTGTGATCATTGGCTCATATCTTTCCACTAAAGCGTAGATTCGTTGAGATTCATGATTAATTGTTCATTGTTGGGGTCCAACATTACAACTAGTTTAATGCCTTGGTATGTATTAAATAAATGATTTTTATTATTATTATTTTTTTTACTAAATAGGAATTTAGTAGATTGTTTTTTGCACAGTGGTTCTCAGTACTCTGCACCTGAAAACAAACAAACACAAACCAGTACACAGGGCTGTACCCTAGACCAAATAAATCAGATCCTCTGAGGATAGGGCCTGGGTATCAGTTTATTTAAAGCATACATGTGATTCTATGTGCCATAGGGTTGAGTTGAGGATCACTGATTAAGCTAAATTTGCTTGATCCCTGACCCCCGAGAAGGTAGAGACTCAGAAATATGATTTCATACTTGAGAAATAGATTTGTGTTACTAACCACATTTCCTCTAGCTACCAGTTTTGTGGGGATTTATTATATCCCAAGAGATTGGCTGTAACTGTATACTAAGACTGATTAATCAGTATATTGTACTAAACAAATATTAATTTCTTTCACATGCCTTAAACATCTTTTAGGTAGGTAAATTATTAATTTGCCTAAGGAATGACATGATGCATAACTTCTATTAAGATATTGTCATAATATTTTCTCAGGGAGGAAACTGCTGAAACTGAATAGCTGTCTGGTCTCCTGCTGCTAACAATGTATTTTCAATAACTGTTCTATTTAGGACATTAAAAACCTAAAGTATGTATAACAATTGCCCTGTGTCAATCTGGAGATAAAAAGATTTAAACGAAATCATTTTACATTTTTTCACTTTGTTTCAGTTCATCCTCACAACTACTCTAGGAGGAAAGTAGGGTAGGCCTCATTAGCCCTATGTTACAGATGAAAATATTAAGGAGAAGCTCAGTCACTTAGGTCATGTATTTAGTAAGTGATCAAGATGGAATCAAAACCCATGTTTCCTCACATCTAACCCAGTGCCCTTTTCACTACACCGTAATACATCTTACAGTCAGTATTGAGCAAGGCTCTAAAGTAATGCACGGGATAAGTTAGGTAATTTTTGAGAGATAAGGCAGAAAGCATCCAAATTGGAATATTAGAAATAAAGTAAGGCAACACACAGTTTGGCTATATGTGTCAAGAACCTGATATGTAGGAATCTAAAATAATCAGATGTAAGAAAATAACTTTTAAAAATAAGTGTGCAAGGCCAGGTGCGGTGGCTCACGCCTATAATCCTAGCACTCTGGAAGGCCAAGGCGGGTGGATCGCTCAAAGTCGGGTTCGAAACCAGCCTGAGCAAGAGTGAGACCCCCGTCTCTACTAAAAATAGAAATTAATTGGCCAACTGAAATATATAGAAAAAATTAGCCGGGTATGGTGGCACATGCCTGTAGTCCCAGTTACTTGGGAGGCTGAGGCAGAAGGAGCACTTGAGCCCAGGAGTTTGAGGTTGCTGTGAGCTAGGCTGACGCCACGGCACTCTAGCCTGGGCAACATAGTGAGACTCTGTCTTAAAAAAAAAAAATGTGCAAATCCAGTGTTGTTTAGAAGAGTGAAAAAACTGGGAATAACCTATTTAGCAATAGGAGGGATAAATGAATTTTGGTACATTCTTTTGATGTATATTATTTAACTATTTAGATCTTTGAAAATAATGACAGTGAAAAATGCTTATGAACTTATGTTAAGGAAAAAGATATCAACTAAATATGAAGTATAAAGGAAAAATATGATTGTGGGTATATGCACATGAAAAAAGAGATTGGATTATAATACATCAAAATGTTAACAGTATCTAAATCTGGTTGCTGGATTAGAAGTAATCATTATATTCCTTTGTTTAAAATCCTTTTTCATTTTTCTTGTTCAGTGACAGTGTATTTTCCAGTCAGGAAAACATTTCATAATCAGAAAGATTATGAGAAAGCCTTTGTAGAAAGAAATTTGTCAGTATCACCAGTGTTTATTGGTGATTGCATCATGGCCCAGATAGCTTATAAAGATTAAGTAATGAACATCTTTTTGTTGCAGTTTTGATCAGCCTGGGCTGGGATACTTTTAGTTACTTTTAACAGCGATATATTTTATTGTCTTTTTTTGGTTAAAGAAATGGGTTTTCGCTACGTTGTCCAGGCTGGTTCAAACTCCAGGGCTCAAAGTGATTTCCCCCCAGCCTCTCCCGAGTAGCTGGGACTACAGGCACCTGCTACTGTACCCTGGTAGAACCTTTCTTAAAGTGGGATTTGGAGTAGAGCCTGAAAAATCAGAAAGTTTTCCTGCTGTTGTCACTTATGTTAAATATAAATAACACGTTAAATAATTTGATCATTGTCCAAAGGCTGAGTGTAAAGGTATAACTACCTTTCCCTTTTATAACAAATTTAATTGGTGGACTTTGCTAAGAAATTATTTAAATATATTAACCTATATTATTCTCTTCCTCGTGATAACTTTGTAGGCTTTATGAAGGTAGATTTGCTAGTTGTTTAAATTTCCTATGATTGTTATTCATCTTTCTAGAAATAATAGGCTATTTAGAATGATAGGTATCTTTTTATTATGGCTAGATCCCAAATTCTCATTAAGAAAACCTAAGAACATTTTAATTTTTATGAGAATTATATGTGGCCATTTTAAGAAACTTCCTTACATGAAATAGAATATTCCTCCAGGCTTTTTAAAATTTTATTGCAGAAAGTTTAATTTTCTTTTGAATTTGAAAGTACAACTGGGGAAAAAAGTTTCATTAGTCTCAGTATCTGCATCTGAAAGGGGAGTTACTATGTTAAAGAAATAAAAGTATATATAACTCCATTATTTATTAGAAGAGACTTCTATAAATTCAATATATTAATCTTTTGGGGTTTAGGTCTAACTTATTATTGAGTACACAGTTGTAGATCAAGATATAGCGAGTCACCCGGTCTAGAGGATTTGAAGGAGATATAAATGGCAATGTATGATTAAGTTAAAATGCAGCATTGTGATGTGTGATTTTATGCTTATATAATGTCCAAATTGCATGATTTGACATTTTTTTCTTGTATTGTTTTTAAGTCGGAACACCATAACATGGTGTGGGAAGTGAAGAGAAATCAGATGCCTAATGCAGTACAGAAACTCCTGCTGGTAATGGACAAGAGAGCTTCAGGAATGAATGACTCATTGGAGTTGCTGCAGTGTAATGAGAATTTGCCATCCTCACCTGGATATAACTCCTGCGATGAGCACATGGAGCTTGGTAAATAAAATTAAAAGTTATTTAGGAGTCTCACTAAGACTCAGATTAATTTTCATATTTAGCCAGCTTCTCCACCAACCTTGGCCAGCTAGAAAAGTATGTGAAGTTTGTGTTTATTAGGAATTTTCCACATTCTCTTGTTATTGTTTTTAAAATATTAAAACCAACATGAGTTTGGGCTATTTATGGTTATCATAGAGACTTATTTACAGATTATTAAACTAAACTGTTCTGCTTTGTGTGAAAAGATTGGGCTATTAAACACCTTAGAGAAACCTCACTTGGTGGGTTTTTAAAATATAGTACTTTGGAAATATCCTCCAAATAAGCTCAGTAAATTATGCTTAGCCATTTTTCATGTCTGATTTGTTGGTATAATGGGGAAATTATAGTGGACTCTTGAGGGTTTGAATTTATGGTTATCACTATTGTTGAGCTACTCTGGAGATAAATGTGAGACACAGAAATATGGTTTGTTGAGGTATGTTTTTGAATTGCATTACTTTGAGGCCGGTGTTCAAGAATAAATATCTAATGAATGACCTTGGCTTCTGCCCAGTTTTTTAGGTTGGCTTTGTCCCCATTTGATGTAGTTTTCCTTAATGTTGATGAAAACCCCGAGGAGAAGATACGACTGTCTTCATTTTACAGATGATGAAATGGAGGGGATTGTGTACTATAGTAATGTTTGGAAATTTGGGGATCCTGAAGGTCTTGGGACATAACCTGTTTGAATGCCAGGGATTTTTCTGGGCCCTGATATTTACTGAGTGGTGGTTTCTGTTGAGCAGGGAGCACCATTTTTATCAAGTAGTTGATTCTCTACCATCATGTCTTTGGTTTCAGGGGAAACTCAGGAACTCAGCCCAGTCAGAAACTTGACCCCTTCTACCCATGACTTCAGTTGAAAAGTAGTTAATTTCCTGAACCTGAAATAAAGAAATGAGGCCTTTAAAATAAATAAAGAAATGATAGTTAAAGGAAGAATGTTGGCAATGAGGGAAGGGAAATAGCTACACCAACTACAATGAAAATTATAGGGTAGAATGATTCTAAATTGGTTTGGTGTTCTAGAACTCCTTGGCTGCTTCATGACTCCATGAAAGGAGTCAGTTTTATGAATGGATATCCTAAACTAGTATTTTTAATTAAGACATTTTAGTGTTAGTAGACTACTTTGGATTATTTGCCCTAATAGGAATTATGTGTACTTTTATAGTGACATTTAGGAGACTAGAAGTTTCCTTGACTTATATACTTAAGAGACTCAATGGATTTGTGGAGTTTGTTGGTATGTTTCATAGAGGGGATTTTTTTAAGCCTGTAAGATGCTTTTTCTTTCTGCTATATTTTCTTTCTTTTTTTTTTTTTAAAGAATTCAATATTTTAGAATTCACTGATCCTCGTAGTGTCTGTAACCTCAGCATGTACATGAGTGGTACTTGGGCAATGTTTCTAGTTTTCTCACTTGGGGAGCTGAAAATCTTAATTTGAACTGCCTTTTGGGAATGCACTTACAGGAAAAATTAGCTAATAAACATTACCAAGTTCAGAATTTCTTATTAAAAAGAAAACTATAACACAGAGTTATGTAAGTCATACCTAAAAATTTATATAATCTGTAATCTCATCTATGAAAATAGTTTTCATTATTATAGTAATCTGTATAATAGGTTAAGTAATAAGTACATATATACACATAAAATGCCCTTTTCCTCATTAACATGGTAGTGTAAAAATGTGTCAGAGGCATATGGGTTACTCCCAGGTGAGGTACAAAAAATGGGGGAGGGGGAGAAGGAGAAAACACAAACTGAACTCTGTTTTTCCAGTTTATGAACAGTTGTGGTAATTACATGGTTTAGGTAGTGAAGTCATTACTGCATTTACATTTGTTGGGTTTACTTTTCTTTTAGGCTCTTTTGACTCTTAAATGTACAAGATGTCGTTTGTTAAGTTGAAGGTTGTTTCATTTCAGAAAATATTTTGAATTTAATTTTGAATTTATGATTTGCCTCTCACAAAATCAATTAGCTAAATTTGAGGACTTCTCTTCCAACTGCAATTATAGTCTTATTCCTGTATTAGTAATTGCCTTTTTATAATTTTGAGTGTGCTTATTTGCAGATGACCTTCCTGAACTTCAGGCTGTTCAAAGTGATCCTACCCAATCTGCCATGTATCAGCTAAGTTCAGATGTTTCGCATCAAGAATATCCAAGACCATCTTGGAACCAAAATACCTCAGACATATCAGAAAATACTTACCATGAAAATGAGGTAGATTGGCTAACAGAATTAGCAAATATAGCCACTAGTCCACAAAGTCCACTTATGCAGTGCTCATTTTACAACAGGTAGGAGCAATGATTATATTTTTACTTAAAAATTCTATTATTATAAAAAACTATTAAAATTTTTTCCAGTTTTAGAAGTAATTATGCTGTGGTTAAATTAGAACTTAAAGTCATTAGAATTAAGCTCTTTGTCTTACAATGATCAAAGAATTATTTCACTCAATACCATGGTCTAATATTTTGAGAATTAGATAAAGGGGATAATGAGAACAGTAGAATAAGAAATATTTGTAAATGTTTAAAAGTCATCAAAAAATAAATTTGACCAAGACATACTTGCATTATACATTTCTACTGACAGAAATTAAAACTATTTGTCTAAAGAATCATAGTTGTGATAAACATATTTTAAACTTTTATCAATCTTGAGTTTGGTTCCTTTTGGTTTAGGTTTGTTTCTTCCACAGTGTACGTGGCCTTATGTTACTTAACTGTTTGCCAATTCTAAAATTTGCTGATGTTAAAATCTTGAACTTTAAAAAGTAGACTCCCATTGGTAAAACCATTGTTTCATATAACCAGACCAGAGTTTAAGAAAGTGAGTTACTGTGCTGTGAACTTACGGAAGCTTCCATAAGAAGTTTCCTAGGGAGACCTAAGTGGATAGCATTTCATTGTTTATCCCTAAAAAGACATGGAAAAATATGATAGTTTGTAAAGAAGAGAAATGCCCAGATTTGCACTCCTGTGGGTGGAAAATGATAGACCAGAGTTCATACTAGGTGACGTAGGAACAACTATGAGTTTGGGTGGTGGTCCTAAGTCAGTGTAATGCTTTGCAGAAGAATAAACTTTTTAGATATGAAATTGCAATTTTCTTGCAACCCATTAAGTTACGCTGCTTTTCTTCTATTGAGCAGGATATTAATCTTGATTATAGCAAATTCAGTTTCATTAACTTCAGTTTAATTTCATGTCAGTTTCCACAGGAAAGAAAACTTGCTTTTCAGAGCACTATTTCCCCTACAGTCCTAGTTTTCATTGTAGTCTTAATAGTCAGAAAGTTAAAAATTCTTTCACATTTTTGAAAAAAAACCAACTCTGATTTAACTATCAAACCTTTTTCCATTTCTAATTTAGAGATACTACTTTTCATTTTTCATAGCAAAGTCATGAGGATTAATAATAGAGTTTATGGAAAGTGAGTAGACCCTTCAGAAGAAAATCAGTATAAAGACAGACATAAGGAAGAGAGTAGCTCCCTGAGGAGTAATTTCATTCTCTGCAGCATTTTACACTCTGCTGTCTTGCCTGCCTTCCAACACTATCACTGGCTATTCATACAACTTCCTGTAGAGTGTTAAACTATGTTAGTTATTGAGCTTTGGATGTCTGAAATCATAACTATGTTACCAAGAGGTTGAGGACAGGTAAAGTTTATATTATCCCTGAATAGATAGAGGGATGAAGAAACTGATGGTATTAGTGCTTAGACATGTTTAGCATGTTAATTTTCACAGAACATTCATGCTATGTACATTTTAGAACATCACATTGTTACATATGTTTTAAATGATTAAACAGAAGAACTGGTAAAATTCACTTTCTTTTATTAATTAGTCATGAAGTGTCAGGGATAAACAAAAGGAATTTTTAGCAGTTTGGCCATTCTCTAATATTTCATATATATCTAAATGTACAATAAAAGGATGGGCAGTCTTTGGGCAAAGATAAAATACTCAGCATGTAATTTGAAATCCAAAATTGATTGGAAAATATGCTAAAATGCATGGAAATTTGAGGGGCTTTTTATTTAAGGAGTGACATGAACATGAAAGCAAAGTATAATTTTGTAGATTGTTAATTTTAAAATAATTTCTGCAAAAGTATAATAAAAATGTTAATGAGGATAAAATAAAAATTGAGGGGCAAACAAAATATCTCAGGAAATAAGGGAAGAATGGGAAAGATGTCCCTCCTCATCTTTTGTAAAAGAGGGTTAGTACAGACATGAATAAACTTTTTTTCTGTTAAGGACCAAATGCCTATATGATATCTCACAGGATTGTCCTGATTCAGACCTTCAGATAGATGGCTTTCCCTCCCCACCTTGCTGTCTTCCTTTCTGGACTCCTGAGTCCACGCACATTACTAATCATCCTATAGGCTTGTTTCTCACTGTTACCCCACCCATGAATTATCTGGTCTGTCTGTGAGAGACGGATTTTAATATCTTCTTGGGAGCTCCATATATTCTGAAGGGAGTACTGCCTGGTAAAGAGACTTTTGAGAAGAAAAGGGTTTTTTTTTCTTTTTTTAAAGTTGATCCTTGAAGGAAAATAACTAAACCTGTTTTTCAACAGGTTTGGATTAGAAAACAAGAAATAGTGTCCACTTAAAAGGAGGACAAATAGGCTGCTCTCTGCTATAATAAGTTTAAGCATTTTTTTTAAGGGGTAGTTCTTTGTATCTGCCCAATGATACATGATTGGTAGATACTAAGTTCATTGTTTGTCATATTAAGCTTAAATGCTTTATTATACTGAGGCTTACTGAAGTAGAAGAAAAAAATGGATGGGGAACCCTGCATGGGGGTATTATTATTCATGAATGAAAATGTGCACATTTATACATATTGATATAAAAATGGATGGGATAAATAAATGGTAGGAGTAATTTAAAATACATTCTCAAATCTGGGAAAAAATAGTGTTTAAAATGTGTGAGGAGCATTTGGGTAAGAAGTTTAGTTAAGGTACAGTGTATTATGGATGAAATCTTACTGTCTTTACTAGTTAGTTTACCATAAGTATCTTATATGTAACCACATTAGCACTTTAAATATGAAGTTCTTTTCATCAAAAGGAAGGATCTACTTTAAGGATCTATGCTTTACGGTTAAAACTGCTGCTTTATTTTAGATCATCTCCTGTACACATCATAGCTACTAGCAAAAGTTTACATTCCTATGCACGCCCTCCACCAGTGTCCTCCTCTTCTAAGAGCGAGCCAGCCTTCCCTCATCACCACTGGAAGGAGGAAACACCAGTGAGACATGAAAGGGTGAGTTTAATGTTCTGTTAATGATCTGGATTTAGTTTTATAAACAACTCTATTAACTATTAGGAAAGTTTATTACTTAATGGGAATGTACATTTAATAAAACTTCGAAAAACTTCAGTTTTCGAAGGCATTGTATTTTTCCCTAAGTTTAGAATGATTAATTTATCCACTAATGAGAAATGTGAGCTTAAGAACTTGGGATAAAAATGGTTATTAAAAGATGCATTTAAAAAGCAAAAATAAAAAAGGTGATAATATGTTTGTGCATAGGCAAATAGTGAGTCAGAATCTGGCATTTTCTGCATGTCCTCCCTGTCAGATGATGATGATTTGGGATGGTGCAATTCCTGGCCTTCAACTGTCTGGCACTGTTTTTTGAAAGGTAAAGAAAACATACTTTAATCATTTACACCTAACTTGTGTTGCACACTGCTTACACATCTAACATTTCTTTTCTACTTAAAACTTTAGGCACACGACTGTGCTTTCATAAGGGAAGCAATAAGGAATGGCAGGATGTTGAAGATTTTGCTAGAGCTGAAGGCTGTGACAACGAGGAAGATCTTCAGATGAGCGCTCACAAGGTTGATTTAAAATTCTTCAAAAATTTTTCAAAATATTTCAGAATGAAACATAAGATTTATTGCTAATCTATAGGAATATCCTCCATTTACTTAATATTTAAATGTCATCTTACATTTTAGGTAGAGGTTTTGTAGCCACTCAGTGTGGCTTAACTGATAAGGGAGGACAGTGATTTTTGGTTTACCTTTCTAATTATGCTTTCTTGAATGAAAAAGTATATTAGCAATTTTTTGTTTTTCATACATTTTACATTGGGAAAAACTAAACTGATATTACAAACAAATAGTAAGTAGACTAACCAAAGCCTTTTCTTAAGTAATCTACAAAGTGGTTAATTCCCCTGTAGATAATTGAGAGTTGATTATATTAAGTTACTTTTTAAATGGCTCCATAAAACATCAGCATTTTCTAAGTTGATGAGCAAAAGCAGTAATGAGCAACATTAGGGTAAATATCGATTGACACCTTTCACTTTGAAATCTTTAATTTCTCCATCTCCCCTGTAGGCACAGAACATGAGTGTGTGAAGTGTACTTGTTTAAAATTCCTTTTTTGATCCTGCTCTTACTATTGCATCTCTTGAGAAAAATAGTCCTGATTTGGCTGCCTTCATTTTTACCGCCTTGCTATTAATCTTCATTTTAGTAAAGTTCACAGTAGTCTGACTTTGGCCTCTGACATTCTACTAAAATCTAAGAGGTTACTAGCTTTATTCTAATTTCTAGGACCAGGGACTTCTGCTTGTTCTGTTTGACATCTCTGCAATTTTTGACACATTGGGTTAGTTCCTGACATTGTCTCTTGATTTGTGTAGCATAGCATAGCAGTGTCCCAATTCTGTCTTGTGGACTGGATGCATGTCTGCTGAATGTAAGACAAGGTTTGGCCCTCTTCACTCTCCTCACCAGTTCCTCTCTGCTGATAATGTCCACAGCACTTCCATGGTGTCAGGTGGAAGGCACTTTGGACTTAGAGTCAGGAAACCTGGGTGCTCTTTCTAGCTTTTACTGCAACTACCTGTGTAACTGACCTTAGGCAGATTGTTAACCCTCTGGGTGTTGGCTTTGATCTGGTAAAATGGGATTGAATTAGTTTTAAGGTCTCCTGTAGCTCTAAGAATGAGAAGATTTTTGTAATTTAGTTGTTTTCAAATATATGTCTATAGCCTTCACTGGCACATTTCCAGCTGCATGTTAGGCCTCTCTACCTAACAGTTGGTTCTTTAAACTCAGCTTAGTGCGACCAAAATTGCACTCAACTTTTTTCTTCTCCTTCCTAGCTTGCTTTTTTCCTGTTCTTTTACGGTTAATATTATCCTTCTTGATTGCTAGATTGAAAACCCTGAAGTTGTCTTTTGCTATTCCTGTTCCTTCATATGCAGTTGATTCTATTTCTATAAAGATTTTAACAGTCATCCTTCTCTCTCATTCATTACTTTGTTCATGCACTAGTGTAATAATGGTTGGATACTATAGCTAATTATTGGCATGTTTGTCTTCTTTGTTTTTCTGTGGATTTAAGGGTAAGGATCATGTCTTGTTGATGTTTATATTTTCAGAGCCTACCTGGTATGTACTAAATGCTCAGTATTCATTGAATTTTAATTTAGTCTGGTTCCACCACCACTGCATTTGTCAATTCAGGACTGTACTGGGTATCTCTCATTATATCCTCAAATAATTGAATATGAGATCCCTTCTTATTCTGCAGTTATCATCATCTTCAAATTGACAATCATACTAATAAAGATACTTTCATTGACTTCCCAATACCTTCCAAGTAAAAAGTTTAAGCACTTTGCCTGTCTTTAAAAGCCCTCTACTAATTGGCCTATCCTGTTTAGCCTTTTTGCCCAAATCTGAACTCACCTTGTATTTTTAGCACATACTCAGCACTCCCCTCAAACGGTAATTACAACTGTTCTGGTGTAAAACCTGTTCTTCTACCCTTCTGAATTGCATTGTTCTTCTAAATCCCAGTGCAAATGAGAATTGAAAGTCCTCCCTAGTCTTTCTTTTGGAATTAACAACTTTCTTTATTAACTCCATGACCACTATTTAATGTGATTTAAAGAGTTTACTGCAGTCTAGTTATGTATTTGTCTTTCTTCACTACTGGGTTGAAAGATCTTTAAAGGCAGGCATCCCGTCTTGGGGTATTTTTACCTTTTTCACAAAGTCTTACATGTAATGGAAGCTTCGCTGTGTGTTGAATTGAACATTTCCAATTCATTCACTCTATGCATATATTTTCAGGGCTATGGTTCTGATGGTCTAAAGTTGTTATCACATGAAGAAAGTGTATCATTTGGCGAGTCAGTACTGAAGTTGACTTTTGATCCTGGTACAGTAGAAGATGGTTTACTTACTGTAGAGTGTAAGCTGGACCACCCTTTCTATGTTAAAAATAAAGGTAGGGCTTTAACTGAATTTGTAGTAACTTTTTAAAGAAGGCTTCTTAAATCTATAATTATGTCTATGGTTTTGATGATTAAGGGGAAAAAAATTTGGAGGGAAAATTTCTTTCCAACTACATAAAACTACCATAGGAAATGCTTATAATTATAGTTAATGGTGCTAAGTATCTTAGCAATAGTTAGGTAGAATTCAGCTTCTTGAATGTGAGAAATTTTTAGATTCATGTAGCATACTATAATAAGCTCTCTGTTATCTTCATGTAGTTTGGGGAATGAAGTGTGATGATAATCACATTTTCATTAAGAGTTACCAAATATGCTATAAACCAAACTCACTCTTCAGAGCCTTATTATAATCACATCATGTTAAACATAATCTGATAATTCAGAGACTATTTCATGGTCTCGGTCACTTAGCACTTCCATCAATCTACAAGATAGTAAACAAATGATGATGATTGATATATCTACATACATAATAAAGTACTGAACTAAACTAGTTTTGGAGAGCTTTTACATTGCTGAAAGAAAATACTTACTGAGTACTACTTTATTGCAGATACATGACTTGTATCAGAAAATCTCTTGGGACTTACTTTAAGAAATAACTTTTTAAGATACAGAAATGATATGTCTGTTGTAAAACAATTAGGGTGCTTTCTGTCAGTCCTCATTCTTTATGCAACTATTGTTTACCTTTAGGTTGGTCATCGTTTTATCCAAGCTTGACTGTGGTACAGCATGGCATTCCATGTTGTGAAATTCATATTGGAGATGTATGTCTACCTCCTGGACACCCCGATGCCATTAATTTTGATGATTCAGGTGTTTTTGATACATTTAAAAGGTAATAATTGGATTTTTTTTTCTGTTAAAGTTTATTCTTAATTTGAGAATTATAAGAGAACTACTTAGAGGAAAGTATAAATATTAAATGAAAAAATATTAGGTAATTAACAGCTAATAGGGAGTTTTGCATATAGTTATTATATAGGAAAACTGAATTTATAAGACATTTAGGATTAGATAAGAAAGAATATCACATTATATAACCGGGAGTTGAATAGATCAGCTTTCATAGTTATATACATTAAAAAAAAAAAAAAATCCAGGCAGTTGTTTTTAACCAGCCCATAAACCTCTTAATAGTCTGTTGGTGTTTTTTTTTTTTAAAGCTAACTGTATTTTTTTGGGGGGGGGGTAGTTAACTGTATCTTTATTTAATATTCATTTTGACCAAGGGTATTGCATGGTTTAACAAATAGTAAAAAATAGCCAAAACTTGACATTTTAGAGAGGGAAGCAGTTTTTCCTGACATCACATTGCTAACAAATGGCAGAATAGGACAAGAACCCATGTGTCTTGACTTTCAGGAAGGTTGACGAACTTATCCCAATTTATATGGGACTTTTCTGGCATTAGTGCTGAAAATCCAGCATCTCTGGGTTTCCCCTCATTCCTAGACAAACTGGGACAATTGGTCACCCTACTCTTACAAGGTACCTGGAGAAAGTCTGTGTGTAGATACCCGGGATTTAAAGACTCATTCTTTCTTTAAGGTAATTATGAAATCCATATCATGTATGGACACTAAGTAGTGCCCTGAGAATTCTTGAGAGTGTCTGTTGGCTTGCAGATTTCATTTCCTTCAACTTAATATAAATCAAATTTTTAAAGTTAATATATTTTATATATCATAAAGATAAGTGAGACTAATACTACTAAAAAAGCAAACAGCCTAGGGCCTGGCACAGGCCATATGCTCAATAAATGTCTATAAGATTGTAAGCTCAATACTATTCTATTGAAACACTCATATACACTCTTTGAAAAACTAGAAAAATGACACAGAATTTTAAGGACGGATACTTTAAGTATTCTTAGCATGTAGATCACTGATAACTCCTGTATTTTCGTGAGAGTATAACCTGATAAATTCTGGAAGACAATTGGCTTTATCTTATAAAGGTGAATATCAGCAGTTTCACTCCTCTGTTATGTACCCTAGTGAAGTAAATTCTTGTAGACATGCTCAAGGAGATGTGCCAGTAAGTTCGTAGCTGAATTGCTGATAGCAAAAATGTGGAAACAATAAAACTACCTATTAACTGAATAGTGAATACATAAATTGTGATATAATCTTACAGTGGAATTCTTTCTTACCAGTGGAAAATGAATGAACTGTAGCTATATACTTTAAAATATGGATCAAGTTTTAAAACAATGTTAAGTAAAAAGAAGTCTCAGAAGTAAACAATGATTCTGTTTTTATGAAATCATGTTCTTTAGAAATATATCTAATACAACTATAAATATAAGTATATAAGCTTTATATTCTATAATCATGTCAGGAGGTCCCTCAAGACCACCCCCCAGGTTTGATAATTTGCTGGGAGAATTCACAAGACTCAGCATATAGTTGTGCTCATAGCTATGATTTATTGTGGTAAAAGCATACAAAGCAAAATCAGGAAAGGGAAAAGACGGGGCGGGGGGCGGGGAGTGGCTGGAGGAAGCCAGACTTCCAGGGATCTTTCCCAGTGCTGATGTACAGGACACGGTTAATTCCCCCAGCAGTGAGTTGTGACATGTGTGAAATGTGTACCAGAAAAGTCTGTTAGACACGCAGCACCCAGGGTTTCCTCTGCCTGACACATACCAAAATTCCAGACTTCCAAAGGAAAGTGGCTCTTCAGAGTAAACCATGTTGTTTGTACACAGCTTAGGCATACTAAGCTATCCTTATCAATTGTGGGAATGATGGGAGCCCTCCTGAAATCCTAGTTCTGGATGCCAGTCAAGGGCCAACTTTGTAAGACGACCTTTGAAGGGATAGCAGTATTGAGTAATATTATTTTTATAATAAAATTATCAAAAATAAGAGAAGGATATGCCATTCAGGAGAATAGTTATCTCTAAGGGGTAGCAAATGAACTTAAAGTGATATTAGAAATGTTTTCTTAATTTGGATTGTGGGTTCACTGATATTTGTGTGCTTCATAACTTAGATATGTTATATATTTTTATATGTTAAATATTACATAGTGCAAAATTTTGCTTTTTAAGGCAAAAGGAAAAACTTGGCTGCCTAATCTTGTTTTTCTGAGATGGGAAATTCTCATCACTTGATCTCACTGGATACTAATCCCTCTCACGATGACCATGGTCACTGGTCTCATTTTACTGTTGAGTGGCTGTAATGTAACAGCAATGCTCACCTTTCCCCTCCTGCAAAGGAGTGGAAATGGGCAATTTCATTCAGGAGAAACCATGAAAAACTTGAGAAACATGAAGTTGACTAAATTTTCTTTGTCAATTTGATTATGACTTGGGGGTTAAAGGAGATGATATCTGGCATAGGGAAGAGCAAGAAGGGAAAAGAAAGGCAGGGAGAGAGGAAACACTCAGTCCAAGATGGAACCCCAGAATAAATTCCTAGGTCTGTTGGGGATGTGGGGCAAACGTTTAAAGGGAAGGACACTTGAGTGGTTTCTAGCTTGGTAAGAACTGTAAGAAGTTAGTAAGTTGATGAGCTCTTAAACCCAATTCAAAGCTGTACGTAGAAAGGCTTCCAAGTGAGAGCGTGCTTTACAGAAGGCCTTTCGGAGACTTTGTCAGTCGAGGTTAACCTTCTGGGCATTACACAAGTTTAAAACAGTCACTGTTGACTTTGTGAAGTTGATGTTTCTATTCAAGTAATGTGATAATTTAACAAATTTATTAAATGTTTACTACGTGCCAGGTACTGTACCTATGTTAATTTATTTAATCTTCAATCCCTATTGATAGATTATATCCTCATTCTACAGAAAAAGAGAAGTAAAGTTAGGAGAGGTTAAGGAACTTGCCCAAAACAAAGCCACTTACTGTCAGAATTAGGATTCAAGCCTGTATCTTATAAAGATTCCAAATTTAGCACTCTTGTCTCCTAATCTACTTCTATAATAACAGATACCCCTAATTGAATACAACTTTGTGCCAGCCTCTGCCGTGTTTTACATTTATTATCCTTTCAGCAACCCCTCATAGCATGTATTCACTTTACAGATAAGTAAACTGAGGCTAGACGGTTTATTTAACTTGCCCAAACATAGTGTGACCCCATCTCTACAAAAAAATAGAAAAAATTAGCTCGGTGTGGTCATGCACACCTGTGGTCCCAGTTACTGGGAAAGTCTGAAGTGGGAGGATCACCTGAGCCCAGGAGTTTGAGGTTGCACTGAGCTGTGATGATGCTACTGCACAATCTTGCCTGTGCAATAGAGCAAGACCCTGTCTCTGAATGAATGAATGAATAAATTTAACTTGCCCAAGGTCATATTGCTAATAAGTGGCAAAGCTGAAATTTGAACCCAGTTAAAATTTTACATTATGTTCTCCAGAATTAATTTAAAAATGAGTTAAGAATGGCCATGCCTCTTCTTTTTCAGAAGTCTATAAAATGGAGATAATACTGGAAAAAGGATAAAATGAGTTAATGCATATGACATAGTTAATAGGCACTACATTGTTGTGGAGTTTGCTTTTAAGAGTAATGATCAGACAGTGAAGTGGAAAAGAACATTCTAAGCTTAAGGAATGGCATGTACAAAAAAAGTAGGGTTGTGAAACAAGGCACATTTGAGGAACTACAGGTGGTTTAGTGAAGAGAATGAAAACTTACCTGAGGTGCTATAGCAAAAGATTATCAAAATCCTGAATTTTCTGATTTCAAGCTGATTTGAGTTGTATCCATAATGGAAATAGATGATAGTTGTATTTGTGCCACTAGATGGTGGGGTTTTCACATTTTAGTTATTAGTTTACTTTGTATCTTTTGGTATTTTTAACTTGTAACTAAGTATTTTCTTTCAGAAGAGATTAATAATTTTGTGTCAGATTCATTTGTAGTGAAGTTTGCTATTTTTCTAAATTATGTGTGAGAGGGGAGTACAGTATTTTTATGGAAGTTGCAAACCTAGAAAGCAAAAATTGTTTCTCTGACATACCCATTACTAAGCATTCATGAGATAATTTTGCAGTGATAGTTTAAGTACATTATTTCATGTAATACCTTTAAAGGAAAAAAAACATTGTATGGTTGGTAATTGCTAAAAGTCATTTTTACTGTGTGTAGTAAATGGCATGGACCCAGCTCATTTAGTTTTTCATCTGTCTTTAGAATATTTCTTAATCTCATATGCTTCACCTTTGGGCAGATGCTGTTCCTACAGCCAGTATCAACCTATTTTGATATATTACCAGAATTTCTGTTTCAGGGAGAGAATTAGGGGTTGGATTCTGAATAAAAGGTTTTTTGCCAAGAAGATACAAATTACTATAGGCAGAGAGTTAACAGTTGGAACAAAAGAAAATTCTTTTGACTGGTGTATCTTTAGGCAGTGATCTACATTAGCTCTAATTTTCAGCTGATATTTTCACTTAGTAGGATTATTCTCTGTTAACCTTGAGTCAGTAGCAATGTGAGGTACCATGGTACTGTTGAGGAAACCTGGGGCTTTGAAAGTAGATCTGAGTTCGGATTCTAGCAGTGTGGCCTTGGGTGAATAATACTTTACTTTTCTTAGCTTGTTTCTTCATATAAAAGAGGGGATAATGGTACCCTCCCAGCAGGTTTGTTGAGGAGATGAGAGAATGATAGTTTATTTCCATGCCTATGTAAACTGGATATACAGAACAAAATGTAGCCTTTCCTGATAAAGATAGGTTTTTACTATGAACTTATTAGGCAACGTTATAGTACACAGTTGGCCTTTTGGGAGACTGATATATGTGTGTGACTTTTTACATAAAGAAAAGATCCAGATTATAGGCCATATTAAGTTTCTTTAGTCACGTTTAGTAGCTTTTGACTGCCCTTATCCAACCTTTTGTCTTCTGTAGTATTTAGTCCTTAGGCCTGGTATATTGCCTCCACTTCATTTTAATTTTCTAGCTGTAGGCTAGAAATCGCATTAGCAGATTTGTCAAGAAGTGAATTTGAAGTAAGAATAAGTAGGATGTGTGGGATTTGGAGGAGTTACTTGCTGTGAACAAGGCATGTTGATTATAATACTCCTTGGGGGAGGGTTGAAGTCTTTTTTTTTACTTTTCTATTATCTGCAGGTTTTTTTCTTAAAGTAATAACTTTAGTCAATGCATATATAGAATTCATTTTATTAGTATAAGCAACTATCAATGGCAAAAGTTGCTAAAGTAGTGTTGGTAACATTATATAGGGGAAAATGCATTAAAAGTTCCAATCAAACGTTAAGGGTTTTTTAAAACCCTGTTTATAGAAATTGGATAAATTGAATTAAAACCTTATTAATTTTTTTAAATTTCATAGCTATGACTTCACACCTATGGATTCTTCTGCAGTTTATGTGTTAAGTAGTATGGCTCGCCAACGTCGTGCATCTTTGTCTTGTGGAGGACCTGGTGGTCAAGATTTTGCAAGATCTGGATTCAGTAAAAACTGTGGCTCACCTGGATCGTCACAGCTCTCTTCGAATTCTTTATATGCTAAAGCTGTCAAAAACCACAGCTCAGGGACTGTGAGTGCCACTTCTCCTAATAAGTGCAAAAGACCAATGAATGCCTTCATGCTTTTTGCCAAAAAATACAGAGTTGAATATACTCAGATGTATCCAGGGAAAGATAACAGGTAAAAATAGTGACAAACCTTACTATAATAACTAAACACTTCAATGCCATTCATAGCAACTGAGATAGTTAAGTACACTTATTCTTCAATAGCTTTAAGTGGAATTTTTAAGGCATGTATAATTATTTTATAATACCTAGACAGATAACTGAGTCTACTATGGAATGTGCAGGCATTGGCAATTTGTGGTAAGTTGCCAGACTTGTCAAAAGTTGTCTTCAGTAGAACCCAGGAATAAAAATTAACTCAAGTACTTCCTAGTCTAAGTATTTACATTTTAAAAAGAGTAGCTTATCCCAAATCTATCTGTGAATTGATATTTATGTGTATTTCCATTGAAAATATTACAAGTTTTAATGAATAACTTTGTCCTAGTTTCTGGTTATGTCTTTAGATTCCTACTCAGTGAAGAATTCTAAGAGCTTTCTCAACACCACTGAAATTTTTAACTCTTGGGTCTGTCATCTGTGTGACTTTGGGCAATTAACCCAAGTTCTAATCCTCCATTTCTTCATCAGTAACAAGAGTGGGCTTAACTTTTTAAAATTCATTGTAGAAGTCCACTTCTCTGGTGACTAGCGTGTGATTATTTTCACAGCAAGTATACTTTTAGGATTTAAAGGCATTTTAAGAGTCATTTACACCTTTTTTCTCCTTGCTCGATTTTTTTTTTTCCTGAGAAAATGGCCACCTTAGAGATTTAGTGATAGGTGCTATGCTGCATTGCTTTTTTTGTACATATCTGGTATCTTATTAGATATGTCCTTTGACATCTAGAAATACAGGATTCATGTCCCTGTATAACATTAATAATAAGTCTCTTCCCCAGCCATTGACAGTGTCAGCCGGGATAAATTCTGGACTTAAAATTCCTTGTAATTGTAATTGGATTGTCCTGATTATAAGAAGAGTGTAAATCTCATTTTATTAATAGCTTTAGGTGTTTTCTGTTCTTTTTAAGGATCTCTGTATCAGGTTATACCCCTTTTTGCTCATAAATCTGATTTTTTTCTTTGCATTTTAGCATTGCTCCCATGTGATACATTGGTAATCACCTAACATCAAGAGATAGATCAGTCAGAGAGACATAGTTGATATAATTGTCAATCTGCATGTAGCACTCACTGCAAAAATAATCTTTAGGTGACGTATCTACTTTATTATTATGGAAGGGAATACAGACAATAGTCTGTATCATTTTGCACAGTTCATTACCTGTCATCTTTTAACTTAAAAGAAGGAATAAATGTGTTTCTCAAGTGTCACATAGCCACCCCCTTCAAAAACATTTCACATTTTTTCTTACTTTGAAAGACTGAGATGGGGGTGTAATACGTGTGTGAATATTTCTTACTGATTTGTTTAACTAGTAAATGTGCCTACCACTGTATGGTACCTTTAACCCAAAGACTATAAAAATTGGTTTCTACTAAAGGAAGATGCAGCACAGTGTTTAATTGCATCAACTTAGTAGATAAAAAAATTAAGTTTGTGTAAGTTTACTTGTCTTTTTAAGTAGTAGAGCTTCTGTGTTAATTGTTCTTCTAAAGCACATATGCCTATCTTTAGTTTCCTTATCAGTCAGTATCAAATCACTTGTATATACTTTGTATAGTCATTCCAGGACCTTCTGTCTTGTATGAATGTCACAGAATGAATGGTTAATAGCTCTTCATAGAAGGAATGTGGTTTATGTCTGCATGCCCTGGGTGAAACTATTTTAGTAGGATCAGTAGCACAGTGACAAGTATAAATAGGAAAATAGTTTCAAATTTCTATCATGCTGAATCCTATCAGTTTGACTTCTCCTTACTGTTTGGAGTTTATCCGATTTTCTCAAGTAATAAGTATGAATATTGCTTAAGGTTTAATTGGTTTCATCCTAAGAGATAAACAATAAGCATACATAGTTAATTCTACATTTTCAGTATGGTTGCATGAATGAAAAAAGATCTTTATCATAATATTTTGATAGGTTATGGGCATAAATAGAACATAAGAATAACTTTTAATATATAAGAATAACTTTTAATACAAGTTGAATACTTTATGCTGATACTGAACAGTCTTACCTTTATACCTTAAACATCTTTTAAAAACTGATGTACAAGGATCGATCTAATGCTTTTCTTTAAATAAAAGCATTGTACAATATCCAATTTCTCTCGCCATTTCAGATTACTTTGACAATTGGGAATATTGACACTATCCCAGGGGGTTTTAACTGCTGAGATTATGAAAAATGGGCCATATGACTTGGGACTTTATTGGAAGTGACTATTATGGCCTTGACCCTTTTGCCTTCTCTGTGTTGGACAAGATTTTTGTCTTTTTTTTTTAACTTTACATTTTTTTTCTGATGTAGCAGCACTTGAGTTTTATGAAAAATTCATGCCTTTAGCATTTTGTAAATATTTATTTTACAGAGCCATAAGTGTGATCCTGGGTGACAGGTGGAAGAAAATGAAGAATGAGGAGAGAAGGATGTACACATTGGAAGCAAAGGCTTTGGCTGAAGAACAGAAACGTTTAAATCCTGACTGTTGGAAAAGGAAAAGAACTAATTCAGTATGTTTCAATAAGTAGTTGTTTAAAATTATTTTGACTTACCCCATAGGTATACTGGCATGTTGGAGCAATTGTTACAACCTTTAAAAGGTTGTAGTGATACTTTTCATAGCATTTTCATACTTCAGAGGCTAATAATGTTTTCCTGTCATCATATAAGGAAGACTGCTTTTCTTTTCATCACATGCCATATCCTGTTTGCATGGAAGTAGAAATCTCAGGCAAACTTTAAAAAGAATGTTCTAAATGTTAAGGTAAAACAGTAATTTTGGAATATATTATTTCTAGTTGGGTTGAAAGATGGGCATTATTAACCCATTAATAATCACAGAAAATTTCTCTAATTTTTGGTGGTGTGTCTCAACAGCCTTTCTTTCCTTAATTGGTGAGAGACTAATGAGGATAGAGGTGTTGGGGGTACACTAACTAACCTTCATGGGGACTTCTGCCATTGGCACAGAATTTCTAGATTAAAAACTTCAAGAAGGAGAAGAAATAGAAAGGCCCAGGAAGGGTGGTAAATAAATTCATACCAAAATCTATCTTGGGTAGACTTGGTGCTTAGAACTTTTCCATTATTAGACTAGCCTCTTAAGAAAATTTCACTTGGTAGACTAGAAGTGAAGATAGTAGTAGTTGTAGTAAGAGGGCTGACCAAGGATGTTTGTGGAGGTGTACCTGTTTTTTACTAACGTGCAGGTCACATCTGTTTTAAAATTTTCAAGAATTTCTTTTAAAGAAGTAGGTGAGAATGTTAATTTAGAATTTCATGTGGTAGGACTTTGCCTGTATCACCCTTTCTGTTCATCCTAGTCCATGTCTTATTTTTCATAAATTTTCTGGATGCTTGAACCATCAGATACTAGCAAATTTCAAAATCACCTTTGAGAGAGCAGTATTTTTAATAGTGAACTTACAAACATTATCTTACGTATCTTAGCATTCACATATGTAATTACCCATGTATTGATTTGTAAACATACACTGTTTAATTTTATTTCCACAGGGCTCACAGCAACATTAAACCAGGATGCATGTGTTCTTAAGTCTATATTTGCATAAACATTGACTCTTGATGGAAAGACTTAAGAAGATCAAGGTCTCACCATTTGTCCTGAATTTGTGTGACCGTAAGATACTGATAGCATTGAGTCTTGAAATGATTTAATAATATGAGTGAGGATTTGCTTTCTCCATTAGAGCATTAAGTAAGCTAAAACTATCAACATTGTAAACCAAATTGCCTTATTTTTCTTCCAAACTTCATATATGTCTATCAGGTAATATAGGCTTGAAAATTGATACCCTGTGGTGCTAAAATACAGTAGAAAGAGAGGAGAAGTGTATACATGTTTTATTTTAAATTGTATGAAAGGGGAATTTAAAAACATGTAACTGCTGTTTATACATTTGGCTCCTTACTGCTTATTAATCTGTATTGTACACATGATGGAATGAAGCAGAAGCTGGGAGTTGGCCTTTCCTTGAGCAGCCACCACATGGCTCAGCGTCTGTGCCAAACACAGGCACTCTAGAGTGGCCAGTGCCAAGGGGCTACCAGAACATGTGGCAGGTGGCTGGTGTCAGTGTCCCAGTGTAAGAGCCACCTGCTGCAGTTGCCATGGCATGCTGAGTTTATGCACCAGGTGGCAGCAGCCATCCATTATTTCCAGTGGAGACCTAGCCCAGGCCAAGATAAAGTTAGTTAATAGCATTGGGATATAGTCACTGTAATGGTGCTATTAACAGTCAACACCGTTGTATTTTTTAACTTTGTGTTCATATCTCCTCAGCCACGTATCTTAAATATATTTTGTCATCATATCTTTATGGTGGGGGCAGACTTTGCACTTACTGCAGTGCAACACTTGCACTTTACTTTTCATCCAACTGTCTAAAATTAGAGCAAATACATTGGCAATACAGCTGCTTTTGCTCTGAGCTACAATCATGGCTTTTCATGTTACTTACCAAGTGGTGTTTCTGGTTAGGAATCACAGCTGTAAAATTGATTTCAGTTCATTACACTTCTTCATGATGTTGCCCCTAAATTTTGCACACTATATTCTTGTATATTATTTCAAATAAAATGAAAAAAAAGTTGTTTACCTCTGACTTACTTGACTGGTTTTTATGTTTGAGTTGTCGGAATAACAGCTTCAGGAGATAGAAAGCATAAGGCAAACTTCCTAACACTTAGACCTTTTGTATTTATAATTAGGAGGCTGCTGTTGGGATTTAAAAAATCAAAAACAAAATGTTAATAGTGGAACAAGGGCAATAAAACAAGGACTTCTTAGATTATCTATTTATAGAGAATCTTTGTAGAATAAAAAATATTTTTCACTTGGCAACTTTGTTAGAAGGTTAAACCACCCCCAAAGTCTGTTCTTAATAAAATGAGAAAGTATAAAGAAAGTCTTGCTTTATTTAAAGATTCAGTATGACATATTTAAACAAGAACATTTAACCCTACATCTTAGTTTTGGATATGCTAGTGGTTCCCAACTTTGTTGCATATTGGAATCACTGTGGGGACTTTTTAAAAAAAATACTGATGGCCTGACTCCCGCTCCCTCCCCCAGACATGTTAATTAGTATGGAGTGCAAGTCGGACATCAGGATTTTTTGAAAACTCCCCTAGTGTTGTGAATGTGCACCCATATTTGGGGACCACTGAGCTACACACTTACTAGGGAAGAGGGCAGCTTGGGGGAAACAGGCTACCTATAACTTGTTCATATCCCTTTAGAAGCAATGGGGACTTCGTGTGCATGTACCCATAGTGGAACTCAGGTGATAAGAAAGAAATTTTAGCCTTGTACAAAAGTCTGAAAGGAAAGAAGTTAGAATCTTTCTGGAGTAATCAGGCCCATGAATTTTGAATCTGTTTTGATATTTTATGCTACTTAAAGTGGAAGTGCTAAAGAGGTAAATAGAGATCAACAGGAAATATAGAAAAATCCATTACATTCTTAAATTAATGGATAGTTGCTGTCTAAATTTCAGAGTATGTTACTTGCCAATTATGAATGGGTTAGCATGAAGTAGAGATTGGATTTCCTATTGTTACTGAAGAGCAGACATAGCTTTTTGAAGCAGCTGAACCATTATGGGATAAACTGGTGCAAATTCTTTGCCTTCTCTACTTCTCACTGTCTGGACATAAGCTTCCAGGGCTCCCCTGAAAACCAAAATGAAAACAATGTCAAAATATTACATAAATTACATAAAACAGCTTAGGAGGTTTCAAGATAATATAATAGAAATAAGCTCATTTCTGAAACTGCTCAGTTCCACAAGCCAGGTAACCAATAGCGTTCAAACATTTATTGGCCGTTTTACTATGGTTAGTGTGCAAAACCATTTTTTCGGTTTGTACTTGGTGGTCTAAGTCATCATACACTTGGACTAGTCTATATACATGGACTGATTAGTCATATAACTCGCAGGCTCTCTGGCCTTTAAGTATGTGCTGGATTTCCCTCCTTTACTTCCCTATTAAAGAGACCTCTGAAAAGCTGCAAGTAGCTTGTGCCTATACCCAGAGCTTACCAGGGGCAGGCTGCACCTTGGAAAGGAGTGCTGGGTGGTGGGGCCCTTTGGCATGCACAGGAACACTAGCAGGTGCATTATGTTCTTGTTAGATGAACTAAAAACAGCCCACAACTAGAATAATGCTCTTGGGCTCTAAGTTTTAGCAAATAGGTGATGAGGAGGAAGCAGTCTGAATTTAATTGAGAGTATGTGGTGCCATTCAGTTATTTATTATTACGATCTCATGAATTAGATCAAGGGTCAGCCACATCCAGCCCCGACGCTTGTTCATTTATCGTCTGTGGCTGTCCTCACACTATAATCGCAGAGCTGAATAGTTGAAGCAGAGACCATATGGCCTGCAAAGTCTAAACTTCTCTGACCCTTTATGGAAAAAGTTTGCCAGTCTCTGGACCAGATCATCTGTTTAAGTGGAGCAAAAAAGAATGGTTATAAGATTGTTGATTTTTCATTATTATCATATTTAAGTCCCAGGTATACAAATTGATTTCTGTCATATTTTTTCCTTTAAAATTTCATACTTTGAAATTAGAGCATTTCTGTAAAGATGTAAGTTAATACCATTGCTCTAGCTCACATACTCAGTCTCAATCCCATTTCTGTCACCCAGGCTAGAATGCAGTGGCATAGTCATAGCTCACTGGAGCCTTGAACTCCGGGGCTCAAGCAATCCTCCTGCCTCAACTTCCCAAGTACTCAGTCCCATTTAATACATAATTCTTAAGTGGTTTTCAAACAATAAAAATACTACCCCTTGATCAAACCCTCTATTAATTATCCACACACATTTCCTCATCCAGTCCCTCTTGCCTTCACTTCAGTCTGACTCCTTGCTATCCTGTACCCTGCTGTGTAGCCTCTTAGGTGCTGTCGCTCCCCTGCTCTGGTCAATCTTCCATACTGTAGTAAGAAGTCTCCTCCTGAAGTATGGTACCACTCGCCATGCCCTATTCCCTATAGGACAGTGCCTAACAACCAACTGAATACCAGCTTCAGCATCAACCTCCCGCCCCAGCTCTTTCTGCACTATTGCTGGGTTTTAGACAGCTTGATGTGGCCTAAAAAGACCCTCAAATCATTAGTTTCCATGTTTGTGTTCCAATTAATATGCAAAGCAGATTCACCGCATTTGTGACTGTTGGCCCAACCCCACTGCCAACCCAGGGAAAGATCAAGGGTGTTTGTTTGTTTAGTACTTTAAAATAAAGATGTCTCTACCTAGCAAGGTGTAGGGGCTGGAAAAGGGCCTGTTTAACTTTGGCCATAGTGAATGTTTCAGTTAACGTGATAATGTTCTCACAAGACATGTTCTGTTAGGCCTGCACATTATCTTCCTTACCTTTGGCATGCCCTTCCTTGCCTTTTTCCTTGCACAGCTCTTTATTTCTTAGCACTCAGCTTCAAATGCTTCCTTTTTTCACAAAAGCCTTTCCTAACTCCAGGCAGCACAAAAGAATGGAAACCACCTTGGAGTAACAAATTCGTGGAAAGGTCTGACTTCCGTATCAACAGCCTTGACTTATTAATAGCAGGGTCTAGGCATTTTGGAATCCCTGAAGGTAGGCTCCATGCTCTGCTCAAGCTAAGTATTTTAAATTAGTTATGCAGAGGGATGGGCAGGCCCTTATTTAAGCAGCATAGTTTTTTAGGCCAGGCATGGTGGCTCACACCTGTAATCCCGGCACTCTGGGAGGCCGAGGCAGGAGGATCGCTTGAGCCCAGGAGTTTGAGGCCAGCCTGAGCAAGAGTGAAACCTGTCTCTACTAAAGATAGAAAAATTAGCCAAGTGTCATGGCATGTGCTTGTAGTCCCAGCTACTCGGGAAGTTGAGGGAAGAGGATTGCTTGAGCCCAGGAGTTTGAGGTTGCTGTGAGCTAGGCTGATGCCACTGCACTCTAGTCTGGTGCAGGGAGCTGAGATGATGCCACTGCATTCCAACCTTGGTGACAGAGTCTCAAAAACAAAACAAAACAAAAAAAAAGCTTTTTAAATAAGACGTAAGTTAATACCATTACTCAGTTCACATACTCGGTTCCAAGGCCCATCTAATACATAATTCTTAACTGGCATGCAAGATGGAATTTAATGCTCTTAGAGAACAATTATGAGATGCCTTAGTTCAAGTCAGAGCTGACCCTTGATGGAGCTATTTCTCTATGAAAAAACTTGCTTCTTTTAGTAATACTTGTCTAGTTGCTATGCCATCCTGGAAAACTGTCCCTATGACCCAAATGTAGTGCCTACAGATTCATATGCAGTAGAGAAATCCCCGTAGGCCCAACTGCCTTTGAGACAACAGTATACAGATCGGTCTGAGAAATGAAGTACCTGCGGCCTCAAAGCCACAGGTTCCCCACCCCTTCTATTTAATAAATGGACAAAATCCAACTTAGCACTTTCACTGGCATTTAAAAGGATAAGAAATCACATAAAATATACAATATGTAGAAGAAAGCTCAGAAATGAGATTTGTTAGATTTTTTTTTGGTATTCATCAAAAACATCAGAAGTATGGGGTAAAAAACAGATTAAGCTGCCCTCCCACATAAAATCAGAGCAAGGTTTTCAAGCACTTATTAAATTATTTCATTTGCTTCAGCACAACATTAGCTTTCTTGGAAGTCAGGCCAAGCATTATATAATAGTTAGTCTTAACTGTGGTTTGTAACCAAAATAAGTAGATTATTGAAGTTATCCTTATTGGGAAAAAACAAAACAAAGCACACAATTAGTAGAGGAATGGCTTGTGGTAACATGGCCACACTGTTTGATGCGACAGAAACTAGCCAAGCGGAGGTTTTCATAGAAAACAAAGTTGGTTTTTGTCAGGCATGAAGTATTCAGTGTGATTAGCACTGAGCTATAATACAGAATGACTTACAGATGCGCCACGCGCCTCCACAGGCAGTTAACCCTGGGCTTTTCCCTGGCTCCATCCTCCCTCTTGGTCCCATCTCAGGCACTCAGTTCCCAGAACTGGTAGGTGTCTAGTGACTGGCTACCAGGGGCAGAAACATTACTCTCCACCAGCGGGGATCTTGGAGTTTTGCAGAAGTGTGGAGGAGCTGAGGGGCCGGGTCCCAGGGCAAGCGGCCTGAGGATGCGTGGGCACAAGCATTCTCCCATAACCGTGTGGACGAAAGTATCACTAGGCTCGTAAAGTCTGTGAACATTTTTGACATCATTAAAGCCTACTCCTACTCAAAGAGGGCCCTAACAAAAAGAGCTGCTGCTCTGCTGCAGACATCAAGCAAGAGCACACGGATTTGAGGCTAATCACTACCACTTCCGTGGAGCTTGAGAAATCTTTGCATCAGAAACTCACTAGATATACAGCTATGACGTACCCATATTAATGAAAAAATTTTTAAAAAGACCTTTGAGCACCAAACCTCAAAACAAAACAAAGACACTCAGTGTTCATTTTTACTGCAAACACATTCACCATTTGCTGCCCCACAGATGTTAGCCTGGCGGCGCCTCTGCAGCACCTGCCGGGTGGGGGCTGAGGACGGGTGCCGCCCTCGCTGACACCACCTGGCCCCGAGTCAGTGATTACGCTGATGTTTCAAATTAACTTGACTAGTATCCATTCAAGCTCTAGAGAAGCATCTGGTGTCAAAGGAAACTGGAAGGCAGGAGAGAGTTCGTTACTTGCCGTGTATTCAGCAGCAGTAGTGACACTCTCCTCAGTCTGCCCTACTTTATGGCAACCTAACATATTATGCTGGGAGGGACAGAATGAGTGTACAGCAAGGTTTGCCCCAGCAGCTAAAACAAATTTACTGACATTTAAAGAGCAGTGCTCACCCTCGGTTTATCTACAGGGGAAAGAAATTCACCCAGTGATGCTTCGGTATGCAGGAACAAAATCAGTTTTGCAGTAACACACACGAAAGAACATTCTCTAGGACAAAGGTCCCCCTTGCCAAGAGCCTGGGGTGCAGCAGAAGTGCAGTTTTATGAATACCCCAGGGAGGGCTCAATTTTCTGCTTAGGGCATAAAGGTTCTGGAATTGGCCATGTGTGGAGGAGGGATGGGTAGGCCTTATTTAAAAAGCATGACAGTATTTCTGAGCATGATTTTCAGTTGCTAAATATAGGCTTAGCAACAGCACTGCTGATGAAATCACTCAGGAGACATTTTTAAAGAGAAGCAAAAGAAAACAGATTTGTGATGTACCCACAGCAGGACAACTGTTGTGGATGAACTCATTCCAACTTGTTAAGAAGACAAAAATGAACCCTGTTCAATTAACTGAATCCTCTTCTATTACCAAGTGCGTGGCAGCTGAGTGAATCTTTGGGACTCAGGAAAAAATCCACACAGACAATGCACATCCCTGAGCTAGCCCCAGGCCCAAACTCCCTCACCCGAACCCGCACTGGCTGGGGGGAGGCTCACCTGGCAACCTTTCCCATTTCTGGATCAGACACTCAGAGGTGAGCAACAGATACACAAGGAAGAAGGGCACGGGCCTGATCTCATCTCTTTATCTATTAATACACGGCTGCCCAAGGGCCAGGGGCTCACGTGCGAGCTGGGCACCAAATTTAAGGGCTTAGCGCCACTTCTGGAAACGGGTGGGCTGATGCTTCCTAATGATCTCTCATAGCTTCCTCGGCAGAGCCTCCCAACTGACAACTGGAATATGTTTCACTGTGCCAGTGGGTCGCACCTTTGCCGCTCTGCGGACCTGCCTGAGGAGCTGTGGGAATCCTGACGCCAGGTCACAACCCCAGAGATTCTGAGGTAGGCAGGCAAGAGTGTGGCCTTGGTCCGAGGATTTTTCGAAGCCTTGTAAATGATTTTCATGTGCACACGTGGCTCAGACCTGCCTCACCACATGCCCCTCTGGCTTTGGGGAGCCCACCTTGTCACCTGCACTGAGGCTCAGACACAGGCCTACTGGGTGCTGTGGTCTCAGACCAACAGAATCCAAATCCCCTGGGACAGCTGGGAATAGCTTCACGAATTGAGCGGTGCAACTGACTTGCTGTGGAGAGTGCGGGTGACACGGGAGGGGAGGGATGACCCAAAGGTTCCTTTGGCTTGGCCGGTGAGGGGATGAGGAGCTCCCAGCCAGCACAGGGAGTACAGGAGAATGAGAAGGCTTGAGAGGAAAGATGCCTCATTGTGGCCATTTTGGGGTTGAGATTTCTGTGGGGTATTTGAGTGGTGACGTGTGACTGCAAGCGTACTGGCCTGAGGGCCCGTGCAATGGGGTAGTCACAGAGCTGGGGCCATGGAGGGACAGAAGAGGCATTAGGCATGCGTCTGGATGGGCTCCCCTACGACCGACGCATAGACGGGATGAGAAGAACAAAATACGTGACATGATGGCATTTCACATAGGGAACGGATGAAGACAATTCAGCAAATGACAGAAAAAAAATGGCTAGAGAAGTTAGAAACAGAAGACCGTGGTGTTGATGGAAGCCCAGAGAGGGCAGGGCCGTGCCTCAGTTTACTTTGTACCCTCAGTTCCAAGCACAGGGCTTTGCATGCCAATAAAATGTCAGCCTAGCGTCAGTAGTAATGTGTTGAGTCAGTTTATGAGTTTAAAGAGAAGGAAATGATGTCAACTCTAGCTGAAGCTGCAGAGATGTGAGGTAGGTGATTTCGGAAAGAGCAATATCAGAGGAGAATGCTGATGGAAGAGAGGTGCTCACTAAGCCATCTGTGACTGTCCCAGCATCCCACCTGGCACGGCTGGGGTCCACAGGGCGGTGTGTGCACACATATGTACATACATTAAGGCACTCACAGGCACTACTGGAGGACACATAGGATCTCAGCGGCTGCTGGGTTGTCCTTGTTTCCCACTAATAACTATGTCCCACTGGGTGTTTTTAAAAGTTCACTCACATCTGTGCTCCACCAATTCAATAACTGCAACACATCAAAATGAGGCAGAAAATTCAGAGCTAAGGCAAGCCTGTCATAGCAGAGGTTGGTGTTCAAAGCTAGGAGTGCATGGTCCTTAGGCTGCATGAGGCATGGGATCACACAAAAGAGGATGTGAAGGTTTAGAAGTGAAAGGCACGGAAAGCGGAGTTGTCTGTGCTAACTATGCCTAACTATGCCCAATAGTTCCGACTGCCGGCGCCCAGGCACGGTGCGTGTGCCGTGCGGCGAGGTGACCTGCCACGAGGAGGTGCAACCGCATGTCCACGTCCACCCAGGCACGGCTCCTTCACCCGCCCCTGCATCCCCTGTCCTCCCTGGGCTTCCAGCCCAGATGGCTGCCCCTTGAGCACATGGCTTTACCTGATGAGTAGGAGCCTGTCCTTTTCAGACGGATGGTCATCCAGCCACTGAGAGAAGCGTGCGTGGGACCACTCTGCCTTCTGCAGGGTCGAAACACAGTTAGAGAAGACGGCGCGCAAGCCTGCTCTTCAGTCAGTGGCAGCAAGTGCTGATTCAAAAAGCGCTCTCGAGGATCCCCAAAGTGAAATTGCCCCAACACCCACCCGAGGGAAGTGTGCAGGGGGTGGCACCAGCCTTGGTCCACCTTCCTGACTACCAAGGAGCCTTCTAGATTTGCCAACTGATGGTGGCAAAGGCAATGGGCTGCCATCAAAAAAGGTTTAAGCACACAAATTACTTGTGTTATTATTATTTAAAATGGCTAATTCTGGATTCACCAGGTAATTTTTTATGCTGCTTAGAGAGTAGACGGTGGGCAGTGGAAGCTTTCCTTTCCTAATTGCTATTCACTGTCCAAGACAGGCATCCAAGACTGATCAAGGCAGGAGAGGGAAGCCACCCAGGAGTGGGGCCCGGTATTCACACAGTTAATAGAAGACTCACAAGAGGGTCCTGGCTTGACTTCCTTACCTGGAGGGGGGACTTCATCTCAGCAGGTGCTCTTGTGAACAAAAACTGAATAATGACGCTGAAGGGAATGATGTCCCCCAGTGTAGGACTATTGGCCACATTTTCACTTGTCTGGAAGAGCAGTGGTCTACGAGAAGAAGCAGCAGAAATTATTTCATGCTGTTCAACATTGAAAAAAGTGATTGGCGGGAGACTCATTCTCTGTGAATAACGACTCTTTTCCTAGACTGGCCACCAAACGGCGCCCCCACTTCCTAACCCCCCCCCCGACTGTTCCGTCCTGAGACCCAATGGGCGTACGCCCCCCACGCCCACGTTCTCACAGGCTCCTCTACCCCTCAGCTCCTTCCTTGACTCCTCGTTCACGGGTCTATGGGTCCGACTTGACTTCCAGTGCACTCAGCAGAATCACCTCAGAGCTCACCTAATTAACAGGCTAAAATCAAATAAAGCACAGAGTAAAGCCTTCAAGTAGAAGCAAAGAACAGATTTTTATCTGAGAGAAGTGCGCAGAAGGGGGCACAGGCCTTGGTCCACCTTCCTGACTACCAACGAGCCTTCTGGATTTTAGCTTTCATTCACTGAAAGCGAACAGTCCTTTTACCTTTGATTTTAAATAGAATCACAAAGACACCTGCACTGCCCTGTTCACTGCATCATTATTTACAATAACCAAGTTATGGAATCAACCTAAGTGTCCATCAGGGGATGAACAGATAAAGAAAATGTGTATCTACACAATGGAATGGCATTCAGCCTTCAAAAGGAAGGAAATCCTGCCATTTGAGACACATGGATGAACCTGAAGGACGTTATGTTCAGTGAAATAAGCCAGGCACAGAAGGACAAATGCCACCTGATCTCACTTATCTGTGGAATCTTAAACAATAGAACTCAGAGGAAGAGTAGAACGGTAGTCACCAGAGGCTGGGGTGGGAGGAATGGGGAGGTATTGGTCAAAGGGTACAAGGTTACAGTCAGGAGGAATAACACTTTTGAGATCTACTGCACAGCATGGTGACTATAGCTAATACCAATGCATTCTACATTTCAAAATTACTAAGAGAGTAGATTTCAAATGTTCACCACAAAAAATAAGTATTTAAGGTGAGAGATACATTAATTTGATTTAATCATACCACACTGTATAGATATATATCACATCACTTTGTTCCCCATAAATATATACAACAAACTTTATATATGTTAACTCATTTATTCTTCCAAATAACCATATGAGTTAGGCATTATTATTATACATCCCTATTTTACAGATGGGTAAGCTGAGGCATAGAGAGATCAAACAAAAGCTAGAAGTGGCAGAGCAAGGATTCAAACCCAGCAGCTTGGTTCTTATTTCTGCGATGCAGCCTCTTCTAAGATATTAACTGTAGCAACTATTCATCCTGTTTTTAGAACAGATATACTGATTCACAGCCAGAAACAAAGACACCTGGAGAAAGTACAATTTCAAACTGTCAACAACTCCTATAGAAGAAGCCATCTGACCAAATTAATGTTTGCTCATGCCACAGGAAGACTTAGGGGCGCCAGTCCTCCATGACAGTCTTTGTTACTGAAGAGCAGCCGTATGCAATCCTACATTCCCTCTACAACAGGGATGTGACTGAGAATTCTGGCCCACCTTCTCTCTCAGTACTCCCTGTATGAAGCTCCTTAAAGTATTTATAAATACTTTAGAATTAAGTGCTAAGAAATGTTCTTTCTCTTAGGAATTGATATATTTCCTTCCTTCTGATAATAAGAATGGGATAGCTGATTCTGTTTCTTTTTTATCCTTGGTTTCATGAAGTTAAAAGCCAAATTTGAAACTTCTCTATAACAATTAAGTTAGTTTTATGGTTTGGAGGTTTGTGTTTTTCATTATTTTTCTCCAATATATTCTTGATGCAAACTATAAATGATCCAAGGAAGGAAAAGAGGGCAGAAAGGGAAGAAGGACAAGGAGCGGGGAGCAGGACAAGGGAAGAAGAACAAGCTGACCACTCAGGCCCATAACAGCACGTCTGGCAGCCTGGCCCACAAGGCTGCTGGCTGAGATGCCCGTGTAAGCCAGGTCCGGGAAAAACCAGGTCATTTGAGAATGCGATCTTTTGGTCAATCACCTGTCCCTTTGGAGCTCTGAGTCACAGCAGCTATTCTTCCGACAAGACCAAATTTTCCATACTAGCCACTAACAGGACTGCCAATAGAGCCGTGAAAAGCAAAACTAGACTTGATTCTATATTATCCATCATTGGCATAATTACATGAAAACATCAAATGCGGACATTTTATTTCTGGTGCTTGTTTTAAGAGGCTAAAAGAACACAGCTTGAGCCCTCCCTTCTCCCTGATTCCAGGTGGAATTTGAAACACTGGCAAGTTAAAAAAAATAAATCAACATCTGAACTGTTTTATGAAACAAAAACGAAATTAATTAAAATGTTATAAATTGCAGATACTCCAAATGCCACAATATCATTCTTAGAGGATAGTATTCTAAATACAGCAGCACTTTCAAGGTTAAACTTTATGGCCAGAAGGTAGTATTAATTAGTCAAGTATTAGGTCCTATTAGAAAAAATTGTATTTCTACTAGGGGAGATTCACATTTAAATGACTCATAGCTGTGCAGCTGTCAGTCTTCTGACAGCTTGTTAAGGCCAATCAAGAAATGAAGTAAGACGAAAGTCCTGCTGCTCCTCCGTCCACACCCACCGCCAGTGGTGGCCCGAGACAGATACAGGCATCACGCCCTTCCATGCTACCTGCCACCACCCTATTTTTAACCTCTTCTTGGTGAAGGGTCTGGGAAGGCAGCAAGAGCACCGAGTGTGTGTAACCAGCAAAGAAATGAAAGGGCGGGGGATGGAAACAGGATTCTGTTCGGAGGACAGGGCAGCTGTGCCGTTCTCCCTGCGCAGGATACAACGGGGCCTTGGAGAGAAGAGAAGAGCGTTGGAGGCCTGCAGGAGGTGGGGGTATCTCTGGAGCTTCTTTAGGGAGGCCTCGTTTGTGGCATGTGGGGCCATATGGGCCCCAGGAGAGAATGAAGCAGGAGGCTGATGATTTGGGGTGAATCAGGGATCAAAGTAGAGAGGGTAGAAAAGTTCCTTTCTCAGAGTCTAAGACTGTCTATCCCAGCAGAGCAGGTAGGAAAGGAGGCAGCAGTTTCAGGAAGACATTCTCTCCGAATAAAAGCGCACATTTGGCTGGACGATCCTGGTGCATTGCCTGGGAGCCGGTATGCCACGGAAGACAGTGAGATGAGGCATTGCAGCAGCAGGAGGTCGCCACCAAAGTGGGAGTTCAGATTCTCTTTAAAGTTTTCTGACATTTTCCTCAATGATTATATAAGCATTCAAATGCTGTTCTAGGACCAACGAGAATAAAAACAAACAGAAACTTCTGGAATAAGATGTGGCATATAGTGGTTATAAGCATAGGCTTTGGAATTAGGCAGCCTTGGGTCTGCAGTGTGGCTCTGGGATGTCCCACTTTGCAGCTGTGTAGCCCTGGTGGCTTTAACCCTCTTGGAATATCAACTGCCTCATGTGTCATACCTAACTTGTAAGTCTGTGAGGGTCAAATGGGAAAGTATCAGTGCAGTACTCAGCACAGGCTTGGTTGGCACGTGATAAATGATCAAATAATAGTTGCTAGAAATAATAAGAGTGATGATAAACTCAATGTCCAACGCATTTACCTGGGTGCTCCTAGCACTGCAGAAGTATTAATATTATATAGTAGCAAAGAACAATGAAACAAAACAAATCTGAGATGGTGGCTGCCTCTGGCTACAATGCTGAAATCTGAAACCTGCAATTAAGAATCCAGAAACTCAGGGAACCAGTTATTTCAGGGGTTGGATTAAGGACCCCAGATTCACAAGTAGAAAGAAAAGACAGAATACATCTGGGAGTCTTTAATGTTAAAAGTACTAAAAATGGAAGCTGCAGAGATGGCTTTCTTTCAGTTCTGCAAACACTTAGACACAGAGGTTTGGAATTTCAAGCAGTAGATGATCATCAGTACAAAGTGTAGACCTGGAAAACCCTTCTACTCCTACAATTAACAATTGACATGGGCTGGGCGTGGTGGCTCACGCCTGTAATCCTAACACTCTGGGAGGCTGAGGTAGGAGGATCGCCTAAGGCCAGGAGTTTGAGACCAGCCTGAGCAAGAGTACCCATCTCTACTAAAAAATAGAAAAATTAGCTGGGGGTGGTGGCACACACCTGTAGTCCCAGCTACTCAGGAGGCTGAGGCAGGAGGATTGCTCTAGCTTACGAGTTTGAGGTTGCAGTGAGCTATGCATTCTAGCCCAGGCAACAGAGCAAGGCCCTGTCTCAAAAAGAAAAGAAAAAAAAAAAAAAGACATGAACACAACATTGTAGTTATTGATGGTTTCCTTCTTCCACCATTCCTCAGGCTACCAGATCTGTCAGAATGTAGCCCCTATCCCCTGACAGCTTTCACTGCTCTTTCATTAAGCCTAGATGGTAATGAAGCTTCTAGCAGAGCAGGCTGTGGACACCATCAGGGACAAACTGTCCCCTCAGGAGGAAAGGTGCTGAGGCCTGCCTGAAGGCACGGTCTGTGTCTCTGAGCTGGTGAAGGGCATTTGTCCATTTTCTGTCCTTTGCCTCACAAAGATTTGCATTGACAATGTCAAGGCTCAGAGCTTTCCGTCTCCTGGCCAGGGGGAATGAAGGTAACAGCCTTATAAACATTACGTAGGGGATAATGCCATGCTGCAGAGAGATGAACAAAGATGGGGTCTGGACAGCTCTGACACATGTGTCTTGTGTAGAAATACAAATCACCCAGGAGCAAATCACTAATGTCAGCAGCTTTCCGGGGCAGCATTCTGTCATGGGTAGGAAAAGATCCCTGTTGCCTGAGAAACTCTAATGTAGACAGTAAAATGTAAATGTATGCAAGAAGCTCGCACTGTCCACTAATATCACTGTCAGGAAGAAAGGGCCCTGCGGCAGATGGCTGCGTGATGGGGGAAGGGAACGCATGCTAGGGTGTGTGCGCGAGCATGTGTGCGGTGGGTGCTGCACCTGGGGTCTGGACTGGAGGCTCTCGGGCTGGCACTGTCACCTCCCTTACTAAAGGGCCCTTGCACTGAGCCTGCTGCCCTCCCCTACAACCCCTGCCTCTGGTTCAGGCTGAGGCCCTCCGTGGCTAGTACAACCTGCTAGGTTTCTCAGCTGTTTGGCTGCCTGTTTTTCTTATCACTCCCCCACCCCACTGGGTAATGTTTTAGTATACTTTTTTTTTTTTTTTTGGCTCCATTGTTATTTTTAAGTGGGAAAAACAATGCACGGGGGATTTGAAAATAATAGTTATTGACTTTTATGCCTATAAAAATAAAACTGAGGCATATAATTTGAAAAATAAGAGAAAATCTTAAAAGAAAAACCACTAGTGACAATCCTATTATGCAAAGATAATATTTTAATGTTTTTCCTTTTTGGCTTTTGTTTTCCATACATACAAATACTATTATTTTCAAAATAGTAGTAATATTACCATATATACTGCTTAGCAGCCTGTTTATTCATTTATTAATGCATTAAGGAGTATTTTTCATTTTACTAGATATGAACTAACATTATTATTTCTGGCTACGTATATCTGATTCTATGAACGTGGCATATTTTATCTAGCCAATCCCCTACTGACTGCCGTTCAGTTGGTTTTGGTATGATTCAGAAGCTCTGATGAAGAGATCCATGAATCAGAGCCAAGGTCTACTACGTACACGGTCACTGGATGATGCCTATTCCTTGCCACAGCCCACAGCACAGATGGGAGAAGTGCACATATTAATAAGAGTTCTCTGCTGCAACTGCTCAGGACTAATTCTGGATAAGAGACAGATCTCTAACAAGTTTTTTTTAGGTAGGCAAAATAGAGGGCCCCTAATTAGGTTATTAGAATAAAGATTGCTCTGTACTGATTTACTCCTCTCTAGGCAGGGATCTGGGAGGACCCTCCTCATGCGTAAGCTTTCCCAAGTCAATTCTCTTCATGGGACAACTGCAAAGAAGCTGGCAGGGCCGGAGGCTTTCCCAACAACGGCGCAAGGCAGAGGTGGCGGCACATGTTCACATCTCTCTTCTCCTCAAGTTGTAGGCCAGGGCTGGATTTGAACTCCATATTATACTATGCTTCCATTTTATTTCTTGATCCAGTTAATCCTAGACTCTTTATAAAATACTTGTCCTCGTCCCATTAAACAACTGAGAAAGTTCTAGGATCAATTCAGATTTCTGTAGATTCAATATACTGAATAGGAATATACTGGTGTATGTAAATCTCTGTTGGAATTTTCCAATTAATTTGAGTTATGGAAGATACTCCATGGGAAAGATATAATTATTATGTGCCCGAGGCCTGGGGAGCTAAGGGGTTATCTGCAGGAGGAAGCTCAGGGATACTAGGAAAAACAGGTAAAAATCTTCACAGTTTATAGAAAGAAAAACACTCTGCTGCCTACCACTAAAGCAACTCATGTTCAGGAGTTAAGGGCTCTGTGAGAAAGTTGAGAAATTGCTAGATACAAATTACTAGTAGGTCATGAAACTAATTTAGGGAGTTAAAATAATCAAATAAAATAGAAATGTCAGAGACTATCACATGATGTAAGTGTAATTATTGTTTCGTGAACCACACATATGGGTATGTAGATAAATTTGAGTGTGTTTGAATGTCTGTATGCAAGTATAGACCAAATTACAACAGCAAATATTTCTTACTGTGAGTCACAGTCAAAAGTTTGAAACCCCATTACTCCATGAGAAGCTAGATATACAAAACGTAGGATTTTTTAAATAATACACTGATCAATCATTAATTTTTGATTCTATGAATAGGTATTAGAAGGTGTCACAAGAGAATTAGGAGGGTTGACAGAAAATTCCCATCTTAAATGTCTTAAAACAGATTTGGTCTTATGTGAAACTCATCCTCAGAATATGTATCCCATTACCATGATACAACTTTAAAAGTACTTGGATTAAGGCCATCCTGCCTTGCCAAACAGAAGATAAGCACTATTTTATACATTCACATGCAATAAACAACTAAATGTGGGACTTGGGACAATCAAAAATAATAGTCTATTCTTAATACAGCAATGTCAAATCACAGCTTTTCTCACATCTAGGTGGTTAATATCCTCCAGTATGTTAACCGACTCAGCCAGGACGACCTCATTACCCAGCTGGGATTGCTGTGTTATCATCTGACTCAAAGTCAATGACAGTACAGAAGTTTTAAGGTTACTTTTATGGTAACTGGTGGCTTGGTAAGCACAGGACCTCATAACTCATCCATGTTTGGTAATATGGAACTCTACAGCTTCAACAAAATATTTAAATATTTTTTTAAAAGATTTGAGCTCATCCAAAGAAGGTATCTGAAAACACCTGTGCTCTTACTTTAAGTTCTCCTGAAACCCACTTCTGTATAATGGGCAGTGATCCTTCATTTGGGAAAAAATAAAATTCAAGCTCTTGTGTTGGCATTTAAAAAAAGAAAAAAGCACCTGTGCTAGTTACAAATGGGCAAAAGTAAAGTACAGGGTTCCCCTCTCAATCAACAGCATTGGATTCTTGTATTTCCACCTAAATTTTCTACTACCAAAGCTTGATGACCTAAGAGAGCAAAGCGATCATTTAAGGACAGATTGCTTATTGAGTGCTCTAGTTTCCAATACCGAGTTGGTTTTTAGAAAGCTGCATGCCAGGACTATGTTACCTTATCTTTATAGAAAAATCTTCAAAGATCCAATTTGCCCTTGGATATTATGGATAGTTTATATCAAGGCTTCCCATCTGGTATGCTGTGGTGAGAAAAATGTTGTAAGTATCGTTAAGTATTATGTTGGTCTCCCTTGAGTTCGTCACCTTTTTGAATGTAAATATTTCCTATGTGTGCCGTGATGTAAAAGATTTTGGGAAGTTCTGGTTTATTGAGTAAACAGCCATATGAACATCTTATCTTCTACAAATCTGCTATTGAGGACCCCAGTCATTAAGTTATTCAATGTTCCTTAACATGTGAATTGATAAAAGCCTATCTAAACATTCAGCACTGAAAAGGACTTTTCTCTCTGTTAAACTAGTGCAATCTTAGATCATGAATATGAATTAACTAATTGTTTTTCTTTCTGAACTGGTTCCTAAGAAGCACAATCCTAAATTTTGTGCTCAGCTGCATTAGGCTAAGTTATCTACTACATTTATAGTTATTCCACGTATTTCATCACTGAATTCAGTTCTTATAATACTCCATTAATTAGTGGCTTTTTAAAAAAATTTTCATTTTATTTTTTACTTTTATAGACATGAAATCTCTCTATGTTGCCCAGGCTGATCTTGAACTCCTGGCCTCAAGCGATCCTCCAGCCTTGGCCTCCCAAAGTGCTGGAATTACAAGTGTGAGACACCACACCTGGCTCCATTCAATACTTTTGTTATATCTGTATCTTGGACTGTAAAACCTAGGACCTTTTTCGAAGAAGATTGAGTTAAAATGATAAATGAACAAATGAAAATTTCAGAAAAAGATGTCTATATAATTGTGAACTGCCTTGTATTAGTACTCAATACATTTCTGTAAGAATGGAAAGAAAAAAAAATCCTAGAAAGAGCATAATTTACTAACTCAATCTTGTGAATTGTAACTTAGAAACACACACACAAACTTTAGTCATTGCATATAATTCTCTATGGGTTTCTGATTTGAACAATAATTTCTAAGATCAATCACATGAAATTGCCATTGTTGAATACTGGCAATGTTATATAGTTCAACCTAAACAGGAAGAAAGAATTTGTTATAAGATATGAACATGCTAACAAAGAATTAAGTCTCACCTGAATGACCTCAGCATTCGATAGGACTTTCCCAAGTTGGAAACTCGTCTGCAGAATGGACCCACAGCCAGCTCCATCTGAAATATTAAATATTAAAAGATAGCTTTCAATGTCAGATCCTAAAGTGAATTTGGGACATATCTGGATCACAAAAGTTGTAGCTTGCAGTAAACTTAATATTATCTGGACTGTAAAGCAAGTTTAGAAAACCAATTAAATTTATTAAAAAGCAAGAACTTAGATAATTTTCACATTTATTTACTAAAAAGGCCCAATATAAGATAATTCCTTCATGAAAACAGAAAACCATTTTTTATTATATAAGAGGAGAAAGTTTAGATGATTTCTCCATCAGGAGATGTCCAATCAGGAAAAGGAAGATTTTTCAGTACTGTGTGCCTATAGTAGGCATTACAGGTCTTTTCATATTCAATATAAATGATGGCAGTTTTTACTATATCAGTGAGTATGGCCCAAGTGGGTTAAAAGCACTAACTCTGGAGCTTCGAGTAGCATATCTGTATCAGAATTCCAAATCTGCAGTTACTAGCTGTGTGACCCTGGACAACCTTTTGAAGCCTCAGGTCTCTTATCTGTAAAATGGAGATAATGATACCTACTTAATAGAATGAGGCAAAATAGGTACTTCCATAAAGCCTTATATGCATGGCATATAATAAGTGCTTATTAAATTTCAGCAATTATCCCTATTCAAAAATTTTTCTCTCTTAATTATTAGTAAATTAAACTGCTCCCTGATTCGAGAATTTAGCAAATATTAGTTTCAGTTCTCTTACTTTCCTCCTTTGACTGGAAATTCTACGTGTCACTAATTAGGCTACCTGTTCTTTATCAAGTGCATAGGCAAACTTTTTGCCTGTATGCTACTCAGATGATAAACTGTTTCTCCACTCTCGCTATGAATAGCACCTCGGTAAAGAACAGTTTAGAAAATAACTAAAAATGGGCTGCTCCCTGGTAGTACAGTATCTTTCTTCAAGAAAAACATACGAAGTGAGGTTTTCTGTCCTACTGTCTATCCTTACAAAAAATTGCTCAAAATCTCCTTGTTACGGGTAGACCAGAGACCTAATCAATCATTCATTTGAGAAACATTTTGACTCCCTTATTGCTGGGCACCAAGCTAGACATGAAGATAAGATGATGAATTAAAGTGTCTTGCCTTCACTAAGTTCTCAAATTTAATAAAGAAGGGGATATTTATTCAAATAATATGATTATTATTCAATAAAATCATAAGAAAGGTATATATGTCTGCATATAGATACATGATTATTACTGAGCAAAATGATAAGTGCTATATCAAATGTATGACCTGCGTGTCAAGAGAGAACTGGAGGACAGCTTCCTTGAGACAGTCTTGAGGACCAATAGTGGCCAGGTTAATTTCTCTCTCAATGTATAGAAGACACAAAGTATATACTCTATGTCCCAGAGGGAAACCTCACATGGTGGGAAACTCTCTAAAATACAGAAGAATAAATAAATAAAAATTAAAAAAATCTAAGGAAGAAAAAGTCAGGATTCTTGCCAACAGTGCAAAAACAGAACAGCTTCGAGCCAATGTTCTTACCACAAAAGACAGTGGGTGATGGGCTGTTCCTTGGGACCTGTTTTGTTTATTCACTGGGTGGGAGTTTCTGGTTTCTTTCAGAATGTATCATTTACTTTACACTGAGTACAAAGGAGAAATGCCGTTATCAGGTATCTTTGATTTGGTAACTCCATTCATATACCTAACTGTACATATAAACTGGTTTTTTTACACACTACAATTATGTGATGTATTTTTCAAGAAACGTTTTTGTCCATTTTTTCTCAATTATCCTTGTGGGTTCACTGTCTTCAAAAATCAAACCAAACAACATCTGCCTTAGCACTTGAGCAGGACTAAATATTAAAACAAATAAATGGCTAGGAAAAAGTTACTACATGAGAAAATAATGACCTCAAATGGCTATAAAATCTATGATAATGCAAAAGGATTTCTATGCCATAGGACAATTTCAAAATGTTAAATGTTTAATTTGCATCCATAAAAGACCTCTAGGGTATTGAAAATCATTTTCTTCTGCCAGAATTCCATTAAACAATAAAGCCTACATTTTAAAGGGCAGGAGTGTTCCTTTTAGAGGAGGTGACTCTGCAATTAGCTGTGATACAAAAATGGCATGTGCAACTGCTTCTTTCTAGCCCTCCTGTTTGCAGGGAATGAGCGGTCAGCTGCAGGCATGGTGAACTAATTACATAGCTGCTCTTTACCCACCACAGACATTTGGTTAACCACAGGGCATCTCTGGATATTCCTAGGGCACTTCTGCCCCGACAATGTTCAGGAGAAGAAAAGGTAATAGGAATTAAAACAGAAATTAGAATTTTGATTATCCTGTTTGCTAAATTCATATTTTCAGACACAAAGTAAAATAGACATAAATGTATACTTAAAGGGCACTGGGAGGTCAAATAGAAACTGCTAGAAGTACCACTAAATAATTTAATACTGAGTTCAATCGTCATCCTTTCCCTGAAGGAAGAAAAGAAACTGACGGGCAGAAGGGAGCATGTGCTTCAGAGCATGCCGTGGCCAGTCCGCAGAGAGGTTTGCAGTCAGCAGAAGCCCAACCTTGGCCGAGCCTAGTGGTTTCAGAAGTGCCATGTGATCAGTGTGGAAACCAAGGCCATGTGGTCACAGGAGGGAACTAATTACCTGTAGGAAACCACCTCATGCCTGTGACCTGGATTCCTAAGGGGGCTGCATGTTGGGTACCTCCCTCACCGTGGGCCCTCCAGATGGCACCCTGCAACTACATTTTCTCTCTCTGCACTGGTGCCAGTGGGGAACGGTCACAGGATTCTTACAGAAATCCTTAAAACATGTTATCTTCCTTTGCAATTGGACTTTATGCCAAATAAAGAGCATTCCCAAACCTGCTCTATTGGTCCTTTCTTGAGCTATTTCCCTTCCTGTTCATTATGCCAGAATACTGGCCACTTTCATCATAAGAACACTTTTAAAGGCCATAGTGTATCTATATAGTTTTCATTCCAGTGACGTCAATAGCCTGTTTAATCTTGAATACAAATTGATAGAACTTCCAATAACAAGGCTTCTAGTTCGTAGTTGATGCCTGTCATGAACATAAATGTGAGGGTAATGCTATTTAAGTGTTCTGACCCCCTAAAAACATTTCAAACCAAGTAATGTTGCACTGAGGTGCAACAATACATAATTGCAGTTATGGCAAGAAACCAATCCAAATGAAATAAACCCCCCAAATTTAAAATTTAATTTAAAAAAATGGGTAGCAGGGATCATGACATAACAGCTGGTCATTTGCCAACAGCACTTCTACCTGTCTCCCCTGTGCCCATGACCCACAGGACTGGAGCCAGCCCCAAGGTGAATGGCAGGATGTCTGGAAACTGGGACACACTGTAAAGGGTGAACAAAGGAATCTGCTTCTCAATGCCACAGTGCCTGCAGCAACCAAATGTCAATGCAGGGCTAGAAGATACGCTCTTAACACTGAGTAAATGCTGTGTGTGTAGACACCTTTTCTATGTTTCAGATATAGAAAACAGAGGAGGCCTTTGAGCATACCTTGGTAATAATGACTGATGCGTTTCATTGATCTTAAGGAAAGGGACCCAGGAAGAGCCTGGCTTATTGGGCAACATATCTTAAAAAAGGAATGCTAAATAAAATTTTGAACAATGCAGTTTTTGGAAGGTGGAAGCTCACCCTGCCACTGAATGCTATGCTTTTTGAGGTGTTGTTGCACTAGCAAGGGTTAAAGGACAATACTGTCCATCTTCCAAAATTCATAGGGAACATATCATTAAAACAAAAAACAAAAACAACAAGCCTCTCTCCTACAGCACTCTTGTTTTGGCCATCTCCTGCTCGGCTGCCACTCTAATTGGACTTGAAGTGCTGCCTCCAGGAAAGTGACTCAAGAACCAGCTGGAGCAGAATGCAAATAAGCTGGTGGGGGAGGGAGCCTAGGGAGAGAAGAGCACAGGAAAAGCAAAACAAAACTAAGGAGGAAAGGGGACAAGCAGAACAGAGACTTATCTGAGTATAGTTCACAATGTTTTTTAACAAATAAGAGCAGGTTCTAGTACATCACTGGATTTTCATTTCAACAAGCAGCCTGTAACCCCAATAAGGGACAAGTAAGACACCACATATAATTCTGAGTTTACCTGTGAAACAAAGCAAAACGGATAGCTGCCTAAGAATGAAGTTGACAAACATGGAAAAGGTAAAAAGAGCCATATTAATGGTAACATTTAATCTCTGTTTTCATGCTGTGGCCACTAAAGGCATATTTCCCAAAGGAGGGCTCTCTTGTGGTCTAGTGGCCTCAGGCATAATATTTAGGGATGAAAGTGACTAACTGCTGCATCAAGTAACATGCAAAAAGAGCCAGACTCCAGAAACCTTGGGTCTGTGTTACCTGATCCTTTTTGTAAGTGTGGCAAGCATGAGGAAGAATCTGATTGCCATCACCCTGGAGCAAGTAGTCTGCCCAGGTCCTTTCCTTGGTGCAGAAATTATGAACCAAGACACACTCCCAGATACATAGAAGAATAAATATTGACATTAACATTTATCTTAATAAGCAGGGAGGATCTGGCACATCACTATAAAGAATCCATTTGAGTAACTGTTTAGACTAGTAAAGCTAACAGCTTTCAAAGGCTTTAAAAATGATTGCACCCTTGACATACTATATAAATAAGAATCAGCTCTGTTTCTGAATATTTTAATGAAAGTATATGTTTGGGATGTTTTTTCTTTGCCTCTGATGTTACTGAAGGGCTTTAAAAAAATCTATCTAAAGGACAAAGAAAAAAACCTTTCTGCAAGAGCTGATTATGTTGTGCTATTTTAATGTCATTCTATCTCATACACATCAGATAGTTTGGAATGATTTCAAGGCTAGCCACAGATAAGAAAATGTATTCTACTTGATAGAGGGAGATCAAATAATCAGATTCTATATCTACCTGGTCCATAGTGCATCTAAGTGAATTAGAACACTGTCTTGGAATCACTACAGGATTACAGATGTACTAGAGTTTTGACATGACAACAGGCAGCCCCCTTTCCACTGTTTGAAAGGTTACTGCCCATGCTACTAGCCAGCAAGGTCAATCAATTGCTATTATCAATACTGACCTATTGGTGGGGAAATAAAACATTGAGAAAGTCCTGTATTATGTAAAAATGGGAAATATTGCTTTACTGAGGAATGAGCTACTTCACCTTGACCTTGAAATATCACAAATGAGGTTGCATTTTGTTTAAATACAGAGAAAAAATATCTGATATAAAAGTATCTTTAAGCTCATCCTTTTTTTTAAATTTACCAATTAGGTTTAAGTGGGCTTACTTTTCTTCATGCTGCAACTCTAAAAACACTGATGAATATCTGTTTAGTCTTTTTTTTGAGACAGGGTCTCACTGTGTTGCCCGGGCTAGAGTGCCATGGTGTCAACCTAGCTCATAGCAACCTCAAGTGCCTGGGCTCAAGCAATCCTTCTGCCTCAGCCTCCCGAGTAGCTGGGACTACAGGCATGCGCCACTATGTCTGGCTAATATTTTTCTATATATTTTTAGTTGGCCAATTAATTTCTATTTTTTTTAGTAGAGACAGGGTCTCGCTCTTGCTCAGGCTGGTCTTGAACTCCTGACCTTGAGCGATCCGCCCGCCTTGGCCTCTTAGAGTGCTAGGATTACAGGTGTGAGCCACCGTGCCCGGCCTCCATTTAGTCTTTTATTTAATAGATAATACTGAGGCCAAAACATTTTTCCCTTTGTGGCAATGCCGTCAATTTACCTGTGCAAAATCAGCAGCAAGTCGCATCTTCCCACCTTCACCAAGAGGTCTTATGAGACTGGCATGGCGGATAAAAAGTTCAATTGCTCTTTGGGCAATAGCTTCAGTGTTATCAAAGACAAAATCTAAGCATTCAAAGTGTTTAAAATAGTCACTCATAACTCTGGCAATGAAACCCTGTAGCTCCTTCATGTATAGAGAACAGGGAACATCGAGCTTTCCTGAGCTGGATGATGACCTGTAAAAGAAAAAAACAGCCATTTTCAGCACCAATGCACTAAATTGCAGTCTTTGATTTTGTACCCCATGCCTTCTATTTCAATCCTGCACAACTTTTACCTTAATGATATAAAAGGCATAATTTATTTTTTGGTTAAGTATTAAGGGGCATAAAACAAGATTATATTCTAAAGACTGTTTTAAATGCTAGGAAGATTACTGACGGAATTTTGGAATCCATTTACCTAAAGATTATTAAGAATGAAACAGACAACCATCTGTCTTGAATGAATCACAAGTGCCACTCTTTGGCCCCTCAAGGTCCTTCCCAGCCTCACAACTCTCCATCCACTCACAAATTTTGCCTGGTAAGTGAATGCATCAATAACGGATCCTGAAATAGCATTTTACTCTTTGCAAAGGCAGAGAATGCTCCCTTCCCCAAACAAATTTTTGGCAAAGATATCTCTGCTCTTGTGCTATGTAATCAGATCAGTCCAATAGCAGAATTCTGACTGTGGAACTGGTTACGTAACAGTACACATGGTATGCAATTTTTTCCTCCAGATGATGAGGTTTGGAAAGGCTTTAATTTGGATCAACAGATGATACCAGCTGATGCTCCATGAAATTCTATTTATAATTTATAAATGTTTATAACTGCCCTTTAAAGAATATATTAAAAGAATGTGAAATATTTATAGGAAAGAAGAGATACACCAAAATTAGACAACACTCGATATTGCCTAATAAATGAGATCATTGGCTGCATAATGCTGAATCTTTTTCAAAAAGCAAGTTAAGTGTTTGCACCTTCTGAGAATGATGTAGAGAAATTGGTGATGGTCTGGAAAAGAACAGCAGATATGACTAAAATGCCTAGAGCAAGAGCATGGGATAAACCTAATTATCTTCAAATACAGCAAGGGTCACTATAAATAGGATGCTAACCAGACGTCCTCCACTTTCAGAAACAGAAAAAGTAGGTTTACGTATCAGCAGGAAGGAATTTCATCCAGGTGTAAGAAAGAATGTGCCAATCATAGCAAGGCCATTGAGGGGTACCCAGTGGAACATTTCTGTTTGCAGTATCATCACAGGATAGAGTGCCACTTGGGAACAGAGGAGCCTTAGCAGTGACTGCAGTGTTCACGTGGGGTTTGGGTTTCCCAGATACAGATTACTGCACGGCCTCTTCACTCAGGTTTCATCACTCCAAAGGCTAGATTGCAAAAAAAAGAATGGTGCTAATCCTCTTTCCTATCTTCTTTTTACTATTTTTATTTTTTGATGAATTATAATTATATATAATTATGGGGTACACAGTAATGTTATGATATAGGCATACAGTGTGGAATGACTGAATCAAGCTAATTAATATATCTGTCACCTTAACTAATATTTATTCCTCCTAACTGCAACTTTGTACCCTTTCACGAACATCTATCTCCCCATTCCGTGCAACCCTCAGCCTCTGGTAACCATCATTGAGATTGGTCATTTCAGATTCCAGAAAGAAGTGAGATCATGCAGTCTTCATCTTTCTGTGCCTGGCTTATTTCACTTAGTATAATATTCTCCAGGTTCATCTATGTTGTTGCAATTATGGAATTTCCCTTTTTTTGAAAGCTGAATAGTATTCCATTGTGTACATATACTACATTTTCTTTATCCATTCATCAATTGAAATGTTGATGGACATTCGGATGGATTCCATAACGTGCCCACACTGAGTAACGCTGCAATGAACACGGCAGTGCACATATCTCTTCAACATACTAATTTTAGTCCTTAGGATATATACTCAGAAGTGGGATTGCTGAATCACATGGTAATTCGATATTTAATTTTTTGAGGAACTTCCATATAGTCGTCTATAATGGCTACCTAATTTACATTCTCACCACATTGTGCAAGGGTTCCCTTTTCTACACATCCTCACCAACACTTGTTGTCTTTCATCGTTTTGATAAAAGCCATTCTGACAGATATGAGGTGGTATCTCACTGTGGTTTTAATTTGCATTTCCCTAGTGATTGGTGATCTTGAACATTTTTTCATGTATCTATTGGCTACCAATGTCTACTTAGGTTTTTTATCCATTTTGAAATCAGGTTATTTGCTTTCTTACTATTGAGCTGAGTTCCTCATATATTTTAGATATTAACCCCATATCAGATATATGGCTTACAAATTTTTTTTTTCAACCTGTATGTTGTTGCATCACTCTGTTATTTGTTTCCTTTGCTGTGCAAAAGCTTTTTAGATAAATGTATTGTCTATTTTTGCTTTTATTGCCTGAGCTTTTGGGGTCAAATCCAAAAAAACCATCGCCCAGATTTTTCCCTATGTTTTCTTAAAGCAGTTTTACAGTTTCAGGTGTTTTAAGTACTTAACACATTGTGAGTTAATTTTTGTAAATGGTGTGAGATAAGAATCCAATTTCATTCTTCTGCATATAGATATCCAGTATTCCTAATGCTCTTTATTCAAGAGACTGTCCTTTTCCCATTGTGTGTTCTTGGCACCTTTGTTGAAAATCAATTGACCGTAAATGTGTGAGTTCATTTCTGGACACTCCGTTCTGTTCCATTGGCCAATGTTTCTATTTTTATGCCTGTAATATATGCTGTTTGAATTACTATATGGCTCTGTAATATAGTTTGAAATTCAGTAGTGTGATGCCTCTAGATTTGTTCTTTTAGCTCAAGATTGCGTTGGGTATTCGGGGATTTTTGTGTTTCCATATGAATTTTAGGACTTTTTTTCTATTTGTGTGAAAAATGACATTAAAATTTTCATAGGGATTGCACTGAATCTGTAGATCATTTTGGGTAATACAAACTTTTTTTCCTCCTTTTTCTTGTCTCTGGTGCCTGAATCAGAAAGTATGGACATTTTAACAATATTAATTCTTCCAATCTATGAACACGGAATATTTTTCAATTTATTTGTCTTTATCAATATCTTTCATCATTGTTTGATAGTTTCCAGAGTACAAATCTTTCACCTCCTTGGTTAAATTTATTCCTAGGTATTTTATGTTTTTTTGTAGCTACTGTAAGTGGGACTTTTTCTTGCTTTCTTTTTCAGATAGTTCACTGTTATAGATTTAGTGTTAATTTTGTATCCTGTAACTTTGCTGTATTCCTTTACTAGTTCTAACAGCTTTTTGGCGAAGTTTTCAGGGTTTTCTATATCATGTCATCAGCAAACAGTGACAATTTCACTATTTCCTTTCCTATTTGGTTGTCTTTTATTTCTTTCTTTTGCCTGCTTGCTCTGGCAAGGACTTCCAGTACTATATGGAATAGAGGTGGTGAGAGTGAGCATCCTTGTCTTGTTCTCAATCTCAGAGGAAAAGTTTTCAATTTGTAACCATTTAATATGTTAGGTATGGGCTTGTCATATATATGACCTTTATTATGTTGAGCTACATTCCTTCTAAAACTAATTTGTTGAGAGTTTTTATTATAAAAGGGTATTTCATTTTGTCAAATGGTTTTTCTGCATCTAATGAAATGATCATGTAGTTTTTGTCTTTCATCCTGTTATTATGTCACATTTATAAATTTCCGTATGTCCACCCATCCTTGTATCCCAGGGATAAATCCCACTTGATCGTGGTGAATGATCCTTTTTATGTGATGTTGAATTGGGTTTGCTACTATTTTGTTGAAGATTTTTGCATCTATATTCCATCAGGGATATTGGTCTGTAATTTTCTTTTCTTGCAACGTCCTTGTGTGACTTTGACATCAGAATAATGCTTGCCTTATAAAAAGAGTTCAGAAGAATTCCCCGTTCTCTGATTTTTGCAGAAGGGTTTGAGAAGGATTGCTATTAGTTCTTCCTTAAACCTTTGGTAGAATTTACCAGTGAAGCCACCAGGTTTTGGGCTTTTCTTTGATGGCAGACTATTTATTACTGATTTATCTTTACTCATTATTAGTCTGTTCATATTTTCAATTTCTTTTTGATTCAGTGTTGGCAGGTTGTACGTGTCTAGATATTTATCCATTTTTTCTAGGTTACTGAAGTTCTTGCCAGATTAACTGTTCATAATAATCTCTTATAATCCTTTGTATTTCTGTGTTATCAGTTGTAATGTGTCCTCTTTTGTTTCTGATCTTGAGTCTTCTCTCTTTCTTCATTAGTCTAGCTAAGGGTTTGTCAATTTTGTTTATCTTTTCAAAAAACCAACTCTTGGTTTAGTTGATTTTTTTCTAAAGTTTTTATTAGAAAACAGTTGTCTCTTATTTTTCTGCTCTGATCTTTATTTTTTTCCTTCTGCTAACTTTGGGCCTAGTTTTGTCTTTTCTTGTAGTTCCTTGAGGCGTAAAATCAGGTTATTTGAAATGTTTCTTCTTTTTTGATATAAATAAACATTTCATGCTATAAATTTCTCTCTTAGAACTGCTTCTGCTACATCCCATAGATTTTAGTATGTTGTGTTCCCATTTTCACTTTTCCTAAGATATTTTTTTATTTTGCTTTTGATTTCTTCCTTGACTCACTGGTTGTGCAGGAGCATGTTGCTTAACTTCCAAATATTTGTGAATTTTCTAAGATTTCTCCTATTATTGGTGTCTAGTTTTACGCTACTGTGATCAGAAAAGATACTTGGTATGATTGCAGTTCTCTTAAATTTGTTCACACTTGATTTTTGGCCTAACATATGAAATATCCTGAAGAAAGTTTTGTGTAAAAGACATGTCTTTTCTTGCTGTTGGGTAGAATGTTCTGTTTATGTCTTTGAGGTCCATTTAGTCTAAAGTGTAGTTCACATCCAATGTTCCTTATTGATTTTCTGTCTGGATGACCTGTCCATTTTTGAAAGTGTGGTACTGAAGTTCATGCTATTATTGTATTGAGATTTCTCTCTCCCTTTAGATCCTTTAATTAATTTGCTTTACACATTTAGGTGCTCTGATGTTGGGTGCATATGTATTTATAATTTTTATAAATTTTGTATCTTCTTGATGAAGTGACCCCTTTATCATTATAAAATGACCTTCTTCATCTTGTTTTATAGTTTTTGACTTAAAGTCTATTTTGTCTGATATAAGTTTAACTACCTCTGCATTCTATGCCTCCCATTTGCATAGAATATCTTTTTCCATCCCTGGCTTTCAGGCTGTGTGCACCTGTAAGGTGAGGTGAGTCGGTTGTAGGCAGCATATAGTTGGTCTTTCATATCTTCTTACACTTAATCAAAAGCAGAATGTTATGTTGGTACTACTCTGTGGTATTGTCTGAAGAATCTTAATGTAGTCATTTGAAATGATTTCATTGAGGAGTAGAAAATATACAAAAACAAGTCGCGTAAGTATATGTCAATATAAGTAAAATAACACAACCTATTAGACAACATTTGGCAATATCTATTAACAAATCTCTTTGCAGATTAGATGTTTGATTTAAATTTACCAGAATACAAACTTGCTTGGCTATTGCAATAGCTCTCAGTTTTCTCAACTATACCAAAGGCAACTGATAAAGCTCAGTAGTGAGTTGTGCAGAAATTTAAGGGTCTTGATAACGACAGCTTGCATGAAGAAGGTGAAGACAGAAAGATTAAACATATGCCCAACTGAGAAGTGGTAGATGTTCATCTTCATGTCACCAGTCTTTTGTGTGTGTGCCCCCCCTCCCTCCGTCACTTTAAGGATCTATGGGTCCTCCTTTTACTGCCTTCCCTCCCCCACTCAAAACTGTAGTCAGACATGAGTCATTTTGCATTAAATGAAATAATTTTAATCAGTGTGCTACGTCAATCAGAAATTACATTTTAAATTTTATCTAATTTGGAAAGAAAAATATTGGTCCTGTAAAATAAATTTCAAATACTAAGAAAGCATGTTGAGGATTACTTTTTAAATAGCAGGGGATTCTGTAACCATACTAATGGATTCTGTAACCATACTAATATAAGATTGGCCTGGAAGGTAAACTTGATTATTCCTTTTACCTAAAAGCAGGTGTGAAGGGCTTGAAAGGACAGGTATTCACTGTCATTTTTCCAACTACTACCTCTGGGGGCTGGCCCTAATATAAAGGTGATTCATACTTCTTGAACAGTTTAATCCAACTTCACCTTATATTTCATATAGGTCATACATATATAAAAGGACATGACAGAATTACTAATAACAACATTCTAGAAAGTGGGAAAATTATTGCTATGGGGGCAATACTTTAAATAAAAGCAAAAGTGCTCCACACTCCTATACTGCTATATACGGAGAATGATTTTCACTGGACTCTCAAATGACTGCTGTATACATACTGAGCTGAAATGGAATCACCAAAAGCCACTGAGAATGAAAATATAAGGACAATGTTATGCACCTTAAAATATTAATAATCCTTTAAGCTCATGGCAGCCAATCTGTTAAAGAATCCATCTGGCTCACTAGTATTTAAGCAAACTAGTAAAAACATACCTATTTGGGAAACTAACTTTTAGCTGTTAATGTCTAATGTGTTATCTGTAAGCACTAGTCATGGCTCACCAATTAAATTATTAAAGTATCTGACCACTCCTATTATAGAATATGCCTTCAAAAATTAAATCCTTTCCAGAGGCATTCATGATTGCTCTAACTGGGACATTTCAGATCATTTTTGAACAATATCCATTTCCTCCCAAATATAGATAATCAGATGTTTTATATTCCTATCTCCTATTGGGTTCCAAATATAGCATTTTTTGATAGAATTCACTCTACTCTTCTTTGCTTCATATAAAAATACTGATCTTTTGACATTTCAAAAGATATTATGTAAATGAAATGATAAATAATTCAAAAAATTAGAGGACAGTGAAATGATCAGTATTTTTTCTACAAATAGCTAAGCTAGTGGCTGGAAATTTCATAAAGTAGATATTCTGTTAAACAACGTGTATATAATAAGAAACAGGATAGTTCAAAAATAGCAACTATAAGCCCAGAAATATAAAATACATATCTACATACTAACATTTGAATGTTTAGCTTTAGAATGTAGTTAAGTTTTTTAAAAAATCACTCTAAGCATGTGCAAATAACTATTCCAAATTCCCCACAGTTTTCTAATACACTGAACCAAAACCATTTTATTCTATTTTAAAAGATTTCAGTAAACACTGGGTTAGGAATTATAATGAATTATTCCCACAATACATATGATATAGATGGGCAATACACATATGAAACAGCCACGGGATAACCCCATAGTGTTTGTGGCTAGGCGTGGTATGATCAGATTAGACTGCCACAGAAACTCTGAGGAAGAAAAATCAGTCTTGGAGGGGTTTGGGAAGGAGCTTGCCCTCAAAGCCTGAGCAGGATTTGGCAGAGGCAGGGCATTTCACACAAGGAATACCATCCCTACCTATGCCAGGGGGTGACAAAGAGCCTGAAGTTGAAGGGATTTGTGAGAAGAAAGGAAAAATATAAGAATAGAAAGGGAAGATGGTACAAACTATCAAAAGGCCTGAAGTGCCAGCCTGAGTCCCACGCTCATTCTGTGTTTCAATGAGAGGAACGAAATGATGAAAACGATAACTGAAGAATTTTAACTTGCTAATGGTGCTCACAATAAAGCAAGACAGGGCTGGAAACTAACAGCATCACAAAAGGAAGAAGGCCCTTATATGGTAGGAGAGAATGAAAAACAAAGGCAGTAAAAGGTAGTAAAAATTGGGTTAAATGCTATTACCCAGAAAAATCTTCTTGATGCATGGTGATGATTATGGCCTCTATGGCATCTCCCACTGAAGTCAGTAAGGGCTGCACAGCATTTCCCATAAGAGCATGGATCACCTGAAAAGAAAAAAACAGAAAGGAAGGAACAGAAAAATTAAGGAAAACCAACACAAAGACATCTGAGATGTGAGAAACATGGTGACGGACAGTTTTCATATTATGTCAAATGTAGACTATACACAGTTAACGCAACAGAAGTTGCTTCACTCTCTAACCGCTGTCAGTAATGATTTTTAAAATATGTGGAACATGACACTAAAAATTTCAACACCCTCAACTCCTTTCATGTTTTCAAAGCATTTAGTGGTTAAATGAGCCCAGGGAGAAAGGAAGACATATGCGAGGAGAAAGGAGTCGTCTCACTTACGAAGTAAAGGTCAAATGAACACATTTAAGTTGCTCAAAACAGTGAGACAAGGCCAAAAGTAATTCTTTAAAAACTGGAACAACGTCATATGCTTTTAACTAGAGTGAATATAATAAATATAATAGTGATTCTTATAGAGCAGAACAGGTAGGCATTTCATGAATTAGGTTTCTGTTGAGAGTTTCTACCGTAGTGATTCTCAACTGTGGGCAATTTTGTTCCCCAGGGAACATGTGGCGTGTTTGGAGACATTTTTGATTATCATGACTGGGGAGACAGACAAAAGTTTGCTCTTAGCATCTAATGGGTAGAGAACAGAGATGCTGCTAAACATCCTATATCACACAGGACAGCCCCCTGACAACAATTTCCCAGCCCCAAATGTCAATATTGCTAAGGTTGAAAAACTGTTCCACAGTGAGATATAATCACTGGTTACTTCATGTAAAACTCTGGGCCTTAGTAATGGGCTTTTAGTGTGAAAATAATGACTGAGGCTCAAAATACTCAAAATCAAAAATTTAAATATATTACATATGCTTCAATGATGATTACATGCAATGAAGTAGATGGCTTAGGCTCATACAAATGATCAAAATCCATGAGGAAAAGTTAAATCAAACCCTTATTCATTAAATTCCTAATCTGTAGCCTTTAATCTCTGATAAAAATAAACATACTGTACACAGGATTGAATGTATGTTTGTGCATACATAGTTTGCCCTCCATACAAGAATTCACAATCTAGCGACAACAGATAAAAAGTTATACAGGTTGAGTATCCTTTATTGGAAATTCTCGAGACCAGTAATGTTTGAGATTTCAGATGTTTTTTGGACTTGAGAATATTTGTATAATATTCAAATTATACATCCCAAATCCAAAAATCCAAAATCCAAAATGCTCCAAAATCCAAAATGAGCATTTCCTTCGTTTGAGCATATGTCAACACTCAAAAATTTCAGTTTTTTGAGCATTCTGGATTTTGGATTTTCAGATTAGGGATGGTCAATATGCAATATATTAAAAACTACTGACAGTGCTGTGGGACCATGGAAAGGATCTCTGACTTATACTGAGAGGATCAGAAAGACAAAAGGTACTGCTAGAACTGAATTTAAAAGGACAACCAGGTAAGAAGGAGGTGAAGAAGGGTGGGGCTGGGAGTGCACCTGTTAACAGGCATAGGAGTGTGGGGAGCTGAGGCATGTGGGGAACACTGCAGAGCATTCAGTGCACATCGAGCATAATGCCTGCCCAAATCGCAGAGAGAGAGGCAGCAACAGATGTACTCTGTGTAGGCTGCCCAGGAGTTGGGCATTTATCCTGAAGGGACCAGGAAACCAATGATGGGCTTTAAGAAGTGAACAAAAGTGGTTAAAGATTTGAAGTTAGGAAAACTCATGTTGGATAGGAGACTAGATAAATTATTCCAAAGAGAGGAGAACAATTACAAGGCTGCAGTAGTAGTATATATGCAAAACGAGTGACTAAACCAAGTCAGAGGCAGTAGGAATAGAGACAATGAGACAGGCTGGAGACACTCTCAAAGGAGAACAATAGGACTTGTAATTATTAATAGATTTGAGATGTACGCAGCGGAAAGATTTAAGGGTACAACTTGGAGATTTGTCTTCAATAGTTTAGTGGTATCATCAGCTGAATGTTAAAATGCTGAAGTGGCAGAAGTTGATTTGGGGATGGAGGAAAGAAAGGGAGGAGTTCTGTTTGAGTGCCTATGAGAAACCCACAGTAGTACCTACACAGTAGGTACTAACATAATTAAACTTGCAGTTCCTGAGACACTTTGACTGGATTTGGTATTCACTAGCTTTTAAGATGGGAGATGATGTCACAAGAGTCAATGAGATCCCAGAGGGTGGTGTGTAGAGTAAAGCCAAATGCCATTTTTTTTTTTTTTTTTGAGACAGAGTCTCACTCTGTTGTCCGGGCTAGAGTCTGAGTGCCGTGGCGTCAGCCTAGCTCACAGCAACCTCAAACTCCTGGGCTCAAATGATCTTTCTGCCTCAGCCTCCCAAGTAGCTGGGACTACAGGCATGTGCCACCATGCCTGGCTAATTTTTTTTTTTTTTGTATATATATTTTTAGTTGGCCAATTAATTTCTTTCTATTTATAGTAGAGATGGGGTCTCGCTCTTGCTCAGGCTGGTCTGGAACTCCTGACCTTGAGCGATCCGCCCGCCTCAGCCTCCCAGAGTGCTAGGATTACAGGCGTGAGCCACCGCGCCCGGCAAGCCAAATGCCATTTTAAGGTCATGCAGAAGGGGGCCCTGGAAGGATTAAGAAGGGTACGAACATTTAGCGAGTACATATTATGTGCTGGCCACTGTACTTCCTTATTTAAAAAATTATTAAATTCTCTAATTTATAGATGGGGAAATCTAAAATAATTTACCAATGAGGAAACAGAAGTCAAATTAAGGAGACTGTCCACAGCCATAAGCGAGCAAGAGGAAGAGCTGGGATTTTCTAGGTGTATCTGACTCCAATGACTTTTGGTTATACAACGCCATTGGGCAGAAAAGTAGGAAGAGACCTTAGAGTATGGCGGAAATAAGTAGAAAAGAAGATTTCAAGAAGGAAGAGCAGGCTTTTTAACTTCTGGTATGAAGGAATGAGTCTCTACTTACAGATCCTTCTACAAATAACTATGAAAAAATACCAAAAACAAAATGAAACAAACAACCTAATGGGGGGCTCTGGAAACAGGAAAAAAAAGCAGATAGTTTTAGAGGGTGTAAAAACGTGCAGCATGCAACCAAAAGCCGTTTTTAGTGGCTTTGCTCTAAGGGTGACTACAGTTATAGTAACAGCAAGGCTGAGGAGCTTTCTAAGGGTGACTACAGTTATGGTAACAGCAAGGCTGAGGAGCTACACTCTGGGGGGGGTGGTAGGAGGGAACAAGCCATCCTCTTTCAGGCCAAAGGAACAGAAGAAGCTGCTGGAGAGTGAGAGGAGAACCTCAGAAAGAAGAGAGCCAGGTAAAAGGTAATTTTACCTTTAAACTCAGCACTAGTTTCAGCTAACTCATCAGTCATGCATGTGCAGAGCAAACTAAATGTGGCTTGCAACTAAGGCTTAAAGAAGAGAACTGAGGCCAGGCATGGTGGCTCATGTTTATAATCCTAGCACTCTGGGAGGCTGAGGTGGGTGGATCGTTTGAGCTCAGGAGTTCGAGACCAGCCTGATAGCAAGAGTGAGACCCTGTCTCTACTAAAAATAGAAAGAAATTAGTTGGACAACTAAAAAAAAAAATATATAGAAAAAATTAGCCAGGCATGGTGGTGCATGCCTGTAGTCCCAGCTACTCAGGAGGCTGAGGCAGGAGGATCGCTTGAGCCCAGGAGTTTGAGGTTGCTGTGAGATAGGCTGACGCCACGGCACTCTAGCCTGGGCAACAGAATG